>JAJONR010002417.1:0-49130 GCA_029582245.1 Solanum etuberosum | reverse complement strand
ATACGACTCTTCTCATTCTCATACTTACTTCCTCAAAACTTAGCTCAAATCAATAGTTGATCTCAAAGGATTCACAATTGAACTCAAAGACTTTCTTGAACTCTACTCTTAACTCTCTCTTGAATGTGAATTATGAATTCAAGAGTTATGGTTCATAACATGAAGGATGTCGTGATGATAAAGTAAACTCGTGAATATATTCTCCTCATTCTCATACTCACTTGCTCGAGTCTTGAAACAAGTTATTAGAAGTTGTAGAAGACTCCTCAAAAAGACTCAAAGGGACTTTCTTAAAAATATTCGAAAAAACTCTCTAGACTTGACTCTCAACTCTATCTTGAATTTGATTTATGAATTCAAGGTTGTGATTTGTGATAGGAAAGATCTCATGATGTTTAGAAGTGTTTTTAGATAGTTAAACATGAGAAACGATCAAGAAATCACTGTCTGGAAGCAAGTTCGCGACGCGGAGATGCATTTAAATATTTGGTCGGGAAATAAATTTTGAGGTAGAAGGGTCCGTGACCTCTCCGCAATGCGGAGAAAATTTTTGTGAAATGAGGAGGCAGGTCCGCGACGCGGACTGGGTTGCTTGATTCTCCCAACTTTTTCCTTCTTCATTTTCTAACCCCAATTCACCTAAATTCGATTCTTTTGCTCAACTTCTCTTTAGATTCAGATACCCAGCACATGTACACAAGAATCTAACTCAAAAAAACTCTATAAATCGACGCAATAATCTCAAGAACTCCTCAATTTCAGCCCAATTCAAGGACACATATCAAGAACATCAAACTTTCAACCTTTTTAGGACGAATTCACGCTGAAATAAACATGTTTTGCGTGTGGGTGAACAAGCCCAATACTATGAAGGCTTAAATACCTCTTAGGGATCAAACCCATGGCGAAAATCCACAACAAAACTCAAGAACCTCGACGAACGCCTTGATCCTTTCCTTTTTTCTCCTTTTTTCTCTTCTTTTCTCTTCTTGAACTCTCAACTAAAATCCTAGGCGTATATTAAGATTATAAAACTGAACCTAATAGTATTAGACCCTTAAAACCTTACTAAAAATGAATTAAATCTGCTTTGGTAAGGAAAAGACCAAAATACCCCTTATTATTTTCGGGTAACTTTTCTTAACTGGCTAGCCTGACTTCAAAAGGGCATATCTCACTCATCCGACCTCGAAACTTAGTAAACTCGGTGGCGTTGAAAAGATAATTAAAAGACCTTTATTTTACACCTTGTAGCCCACCTAACTCATCCTGTACTGAAGGTTATGGTCGTTTGAAGTTGACCCAAAACTTAAAGGGACTTATGAATGACTTAAATGAATTCTCTTTAATTAATTTTGGAACTTAAGGTGCTACATCTAGTGACCTTAACACTAAATAAAATTTTAAACTCTTCGGTAAAACCCTACTCACAATGAAGGATGGTTCAAGTCTTAGCTCAAAAAATTTCTGAAGTGTTACAACAGGCAATATCACTAGTAGGCTAGGAAGTTACAGGCATATGCCTGCAATGACAAATATACAAAATTTAAGTTAATGCACAAAAATAAACTACTGGAGAAAACTAAAATGAACCATACAATATAAACCCAGAATTGGGCAAAATCAGACTTTCGATAAAAAAATTCATATTCAAAGCAACATTAACTTACTTCAAAGAGAAGAGGTGGATTCTTCAAGAATATGTCCAAATATAATCACCCTCAGAAAATACCAGTAAAAATCAAGTAAATTTTGAGTTCTACGATCAAAAATAAAAATTTCATTTCCTTTTTCAAAGCCTTAAACAGAGACGTACAACTTTATTTCATCTAACAAACCTTGATTTTAGGAGATGCATATCGCAATTATCTAAGTTTCTTTGCTATTGTTTCTCTGACAAGTTCCACGAATCTCTAGGTCTTATGGTGTCTTTGTGTAATTGTTGAGTATATCATTCCTCCAACTCTCACTAGATCCTATTGGAAAAGGTGGGGGTAATGGGCGTCGTGGAGACTGATTCATCGTGAATTTCACCCGAGATGGAAAGACTGATCAAGAGTCTTCTTTCGTAGGGGGTGGAGGAGAATGCGTGGGAAGTCATTTTTTAATAATTATTAGGAAGGGTAGGGTAGGGTGGGGTTGGCTCGTTTATTAAGGTGATCTTTTTTTTATTAATAACAACTAGGTATTACAATTTTTTAAATTTAAATTGTCTTTTAATGACTGGAAAAAAATTGTGACGCAATAAATACACATTTAGCGACCGAATTTATATCCTTTCATTAAGAATTGGTCATTAAAATCAATTTTCTTATAGTGTACCATTTGTAATGGTCCAACCCTCTAGTGATATTGTATGCTCTGGGCCTAGGCCCGCATGACTTTAAAATGTGTCAGTAGTTGGTAGGGTCTTCTTATTTATATACCCAACATTTTTCGTGTTCTTGCCAATGTAGGACTTCTTATCTTAAACGGGGAGTCATATAAACCCCATTTGTGGACTCAGCGTCCTCGCGGAGGTATTCCCCACCGTATGAGATTTGTCTATATTGAGCACTGAGGTTTGCCCCGCCTTACCGAGATTCACCTAAACTCAGTTGAACTCTGGCGCACATTGAATGTATGAAATCGGTGTGGTAAAATATTAATGGTCATCATTGTGGTAATTAAAAGGAAGAAAAATATGGGTTCTTACGATGGTCCTTCAAAATTTGAAGATAATGATTACCTTCGAAGTGGTATGAAAGATTATTGGGCACGTTATTGTTGGTGTAAGTCCAATTTTAAAAGTTATATATATCCTCCATCAAATTAAAAGAAAGAAAAATAAAGTGAAGGTATTTTTTTATCTTTCAAGGTGATGTTGAGGTGGGCATATAAATATGTCAAATATCAAGATGTGACAACGAGCTTTTAATGAAAAATTATAGAACACATATAAATGGATATAGTCAACTCCTTAAAGGGAGTGTGACTTGTAATAAGCATTGTGAATGCTTATCCATTCTTAAAAGTGAATGGGTAAAAATGTGATAAAAGTATGGATAAGGACATGTTCATGTATGGTTGGATAAATGTCACATCTCACCTCTAGTTTGCGAGAATAATAAAATTAATTTTGACATAAATGGTCATTTGATTATGTACTTTGAGTACATTACAAATATTGGAGTACGTTTTATTATGTACTACTAAAAGGAGAAAAAAAATTATTTTCCATAATTGTTGCCATGACCAAAATAATATTATTTATGTGGCAACACAAATATGTCATTGCTTGTCAAGAAATAAGTCTTGCATGAAGTCATTTTTTTGATGACAATAATAATAATTTTCTCTTGAAGTAGATGGTCACCATAAGAATGGTATTGTGAAATTTGTGGTAGTACACAAAACTAATTGATAGTTCTGAATGGGCTAATTTTTTACTATCTAGAGGAATGAAATTGTTCATAACACTAAGGTTGTAGTAAGCCTCAAAAGAAACTTTTTATGTTTTGAAGGAGTTGAAAAGAAAATAAAATTATTATATTGAGACTATAAATTATGGAAAGATTTAATATTTTCAGATTACTACAACCAGAGTGAGCTATAAATATTTACGTAAAAAAATTAATAGTTTTTTCTCTTGTTTGTTGTATACAAATATGGGCATGATGATAGAATTACATGCAAAAGTAAATTAGAAGTTTACTAGAATAAATATAAGTTGACATAACCGGTTGGTCATTTCGGTTCAAATGTGATGCAAAAGAAATTGAGAATTAATGTGGCTATATGTTGAAGAAATAAAAGATTTTTCAAGAATTCTCTTGTGCTGCTTGTTCTCGTGATAAATGATAATTGTACCAATTGTAAACCCTGAAATTATTTGGAACATATAAAAGGTGAATATGGGCTCGTTCACCTACCATGTGAACGACTTACTATTATGACTTAATAGATGCATCTATGGTATGGTGACATGTGCGTATGTTATCAACTTACAAATTATTTTTTGTAAGGTTGGTTGCTCGAATTGTTATATTAAGAGCACAATTCCAAATTATAAAAGTATGTTGATAATGATAGTTGGTTTAGCAGAAATTGTATGTCTCTAATTATAACTAGACCATTGATTATGAGAAAAAAAATCTCAAATAAAATTTGATTTAGAGATGAGTTTGTTTAACATGTACGCATCAAACCAACAAGGTTCTCCATTCACAATTGGTTCAGGGTCAGGAACCAAATAATTTTCATCTAAATTTTTTTATGTGTGCACATATGATTTAATTGTTCCACCACACACAAAGATGGATCCCCAAATGAGGTTGAGGATAAATGTTAGATTTTCTAATATTAGGGGGAGATATAATTAACAACTAAATATTATGTGTGGCCTAATTATTTAGATCCTCGTTAAAAAAAAATTGAACTTGATGTTCAAGAGATAATTCATTTGCAAAATTTTACAAATAATTTGCCTGATTTATTTGTTGACCCAATATTTTCATTCAGCTGCAAATGCTCCAATAAATGGTCCTTGAAGGACAGATTCTATGATACGCCAGAAGCGTGATAGACCAATCGATTCCAAACGTATAATTTCTTGAGGAGGAGAGGTGCAAATTATCAAAATTATCATGATAATAAGGCAAGTTTTTTAAAATAGCATCATAACATAATACTTCATAAAACCTTGAAAAAGGTTCAAGTACCTGAAAATGATGAAAAATGAAAAGATCTCGATAAGTTATGTAGTATTGAAATTGAGTCGAATGACCTTCGACTGTATCTTTGATATGAAGTAGCACTTAATTCTATAAATGGTGACGAGGATCTTGAATTCAAATCTTTCATATAGTCATGTGGACAGATAAAAAATTTGCCAAATAAAATACACTATTCAAGTATATTTAGTTACACTTAGAAAAGTGATGTTTCGAACTTATAGTTCATAGATCAATATATAATGTCAGTGGGGTACAAATAAATTATTGTGTGAAAGTATAACCGTAAAATATAAAGTACAATTTATGTCTCGGGGCATAAAAAGTTTTTTCAAAAGTCCTGACATTATTAAATGGAGATATATTCTCCAGTAGTGGATGCAATGAGACTTGTTTCAATCTGGCAATAGATGAAATACTTGAATATGTATAATGAATGATTATCACAGCTAGCTAGACGATGAAAGTTATATGAAAATCCATGAAGGATTTAAAAGGTCTTAAAGCAATTCTATTGAGTACCCAATGGTTTTGAGATTGCTTAACATAGAGAAGGATTCATTTTGATCTCATGAAAATGATTAGAAAATATCATGTATTAGTGCAATTGATGCAATTACAGAATGTTGATTATGCAAATGCTAGAAGATTATTTGATCTAAATAATAAAAGATATGTGAATGATTGTCATATTATCATTTAGGCTATGTCGAGAAACTAACAAAGCAAGTGATTCAACACATAAAAAATATGTAATTTTTTTAAGAAGAAAAGACGAGCTTCAACAAAATTGAAAAGATCAATCTCTGAGTAAAAGATTATTGATTATTTAGATGAAGAATATTTATTTGATCCGCATAAAGCTCAATCGCAAATGTGCTATTTGTTTACATATGGAGGTACAACTATATCTTGTCATTCTATGAATTAAACACTAGTAACAACTTATCATCATAGGTAAGAAAACGAAGTTCTTGCTGCGGGGTGGGCTTGGCGAATAGAAGTAGGCGGTTCAAACTTCAAATCATGCAGAAATAATATCCATTTATGAAGTAAGTCGGGAGTGTGTTTGGTTGGGATCAATAACCCATCATATTAAGAAAATATGTGATTTTCCTTTGGAAAAGAATATTCCAGTCACCATGTACGAAAAGAATGTATAACTCAATTAAAGGGAGGATACAATCAAAGAGAACGAATAAAACATAATTCACCAAAATTCTTTTTCACACTTGATCTTCAATAAAATGGTGAGATATATGTTCAAAAGATTCGTTCAAGTGATAATCTTGCAGACTTATTCACTAACAATTATCATCATCAACATTTGAGAAGTTGAAATATAAGATTGGAATGCTCGTCTCCGATATATCAAGTAAAACTTTCATCAGGGGGAGAAAAATTTATGTTGTACTCTTTTCCTTAACCATGATTTTCACCCAATTGAATTTTCTAGTAAGGTTTTTAATGAGGCAGCATTCAAAGCGTATTATGAGATGTCCATACTTTTTTCCCTTCACTCGGATTTCTCCCATTGGATTTTTTCCTAGTAAGATTTTAACAAGGCACATTATATATGGATATCCAAGGGGGAGTATTATAAAATATTATGATATGAATGTCCACTACACCAAGAAGTTACTATGACTAATTATCCGCATTACTTCTCTCTATTATGAAGATAACCTTCACCTTTATGATCATTATCTTTGTAACCTTACACCTCCATAACCTCCTCCAATATATTCATGATTAATTCCATGTTTATAACTAACATTTTGTATGCCTCTATGTTACACTATAAATAGAGGCATAAGGGTTCATATTGTATACACTTGAAGGTTTGAGAACACTTGATTACTTGCAAGAATAAGAAAAGCTCCCATTTCTTGTCTCCCTATTTCTATTGCTCTCATATTCTATATTTCTTGTCTTATTTTACTTTAGTTTTACAACAAACATATCATTCTTTTTAGAATATATCAGAATAAAAGGATATCACAATAAATGAAACAAAGCTACCGTTTGATAAAAAAAATTCCAAATATTTTTGACAAGTCATTTTTTGTTGAAGTTTCACCATGAGTTTGGCCATAGATTTTGAGAAATATTTGATTTTTTATAGAAATATGATTTATATCCTTGGGTTCTAAAAATTATTTAAAATATCCATAAGTTTGTATTATCATTTTATAATGAAAATATTCCATGAAAAGCCATGACAACTAACATAATTAATATGAATTTGAAAAAAGAGGAAGAAAACATAGGGAAAATATCATTGATTTGTATACGAAAAACTTCCATTACTACTTGTAACTAGAAGTGATTTTGGAGAACAAGCTCGGATAAAAATTGTACAAAATATTTATAAAACGGTATAAATTTTGTACAACAAACTAGGAATGAATTTTAGTCCAAAATATAAATGAAGAGTGTTTTTATAAAATATAAAAGTTTGGAGTAACTTTAGAATTTTAAAAAAATTTCAAATACTAGAGTTTAACCCAAATTATAATTCTTTCTAAAACCTGGGATGTTCGCCAAATATATTTGTCACGTAATAACAAATTATATGACCAAACACTAATTTCCAAATCCTCCCCAAAATTTTGCTAAATATATTTGTAGCAAACAGGAGAGAGTATTTTTATGAATGTAAAGTCTTGAATCGATTGGACATTTATTTTACTTTATTTATTGTATTTTTAGAGGGGCATACTTCACCAAGCCAATTGGGTTTAGTTTGCGGTAGATGCAAGAGTTATAATTTTGTGGATGCACTATCCTAATTTTGAAAAAGTGGGATAAGACGTGGACAAATACGTACCATTTCACTGGTCTATGTCCAATAGTTATATATATTATAATTTTTTAATATATTTTTTAAAATAAGAATATTTATATTATATTAATTATATTATCAAGTAATATAAATTAAAATATATTAAACTTTTATTAAAATTGATCGGAGACTAAAACCGTCCATGCCATGTGATGAACCACAAACTTCCACGGGAATTTGATTCAATAACTCCAAAATAAACAATAATAATAAATGTACATTGTATTTCTCAAAAAGATAACTTTTTTAATCAACTCATACGTGTAAGAAGGTACCATAAGTATTTTATAAAATGAGAAAAAACATAAAGTCACCATTAAAGTTGTTTCGAATTTTTAAAAAGACATTTTAACTTTGCAATTGTCCTTTTACCCTACTAAACAATTTTGAACTGATATTATTATACCATTTTTCGATCAGCCCCAGATTTTAAGAAGCAAATATGTTCACACACCAATCATTACATGACACGTGTTACTTTAATTGAAAATATTTTTATTTTTTTATTTTAAGCTTTTTCTTTATCTTTTTTTCTTTATTTCTCTCTCTTTCTCCAACCCCCACCCCCCACTCTCTCTTACTTTCTTATTTTAATTTTAATTTCATCTTAAATTTCACTTCATCTTCTATCCCCCACTTTCAAGCTGATCCATTCTCCATTTTCTTTCTTTTTCTTCACCTCCCACCCTCACCCCACCCCTCACGTCAAGTTGAACCCCTCTTCCCATTTTTTTTCTTTTTCTTCTTTTTCTCTAATCAAATTCTTTATTTCATTGATTTTTTTAATAAAAAAAATCATACTATTTTCTAGACTTTATTGAATTATTGATAAAAAAAACTATTTTCTAGTCTAATTACATTATCTGTTATGTTTGGCTGACCATGTAATTACTTGATCAGTAGGTAATTGAGTGTAATTGACAGTCATAATTACACTCTTCAACTCCCAGGTAGAGGCTGTGAATTGTTGGTAATTACATAGTTTAATTACAAGTTGATTACTATTAAATTTCTTCTTTTATTTTTTATTTATATTATTTTAAATTCTTTTAATTTTTATTCTTCTAAAAATTTTAAATATATTTTTTAATTATTTATATTTTATTTCCTTCTCATTCTCATCCTCTACTTCTTGTGATTCCATATGATTTTTCATATTATCTATTTTATTTTTTTATTCTTTGTTTATATTTTAAATTGACATAATTTTGTTAGACTTCTAATTTTTTAATTGAAGTGAAATTCATTGTTGAATAAGGTTATAGATTTACATTTTTCTTTTCTTTTAAATCATATTTATATACGTTATATGAAATTTGACATAAGAGTATTATGCTAAATGTTTTCTTTTGAATTTAGAACATATGTTATACATATTCAGCTTCATTTGTTTTAGTAGTCTTGAATTGATATTTCACATTGCAAGTCATTTATTGTTCAGTTAGACTTAATAAATTATCTTTTTTTTTTCCAAATTTTTTCATAATTTATGACATTATATTTATAATATTAATCTTTTTGTCAAACATGTATTTTATGATATTCAGAGAAATCTTGTACTTTTTATTTTTATTATTAATTTAGATAAAATATACTAATTTTAAAAATATAAATCATTATTTTTTTATAATATTTGTTAAGAACATATGTTTGGTGATTAAAATATTTTCAAAAGATAATATATATATCTTAAATATTTAATTCAATGTAATTTATAATGTCTTTTATTTGTCTAATCTAATTTTTTTTTTATTTTTGATAGTTAAGTTTTATTCTTAAAATTTAATATAACCTTACGATTGCAATTGTGCAACCGAATAGTACATTTGTAATTTATTGAAATTACACTTTGACAAACAAACAAGTCACTGTAATTACTATGCTTGTAATCCATGGCGGAGCCACCTTATAGTTAGGGGGTTCTTCCGAGCCCCCTTCGGTGGAAAATTATATTATTTATACATAGTTAAAATAATTTTTTAGGTATATATAGTAGATGTCAAAACCCCTTTGACTACTTCGTATGTCTATTTCTTCAAATTTTGAACCCCTTTATTGAAAATTCCGGATTCACCACTGCTGGTAATTACTTGTCACGACCTAGACCGTCGTGATTGGCACCCACACTAAATCTCTCGTAGCAGAACCATTACTACAACCCGACTAAGCAATTTAACAAAAAACTGAGCATTTAAAGATACGAAAGCAGTTTTAAATGACTAAATAAGATATGGAGTTCTCATAAACTCCGAAAGTTTAATAAAATGACTACAACTATTGTGGAAGTTCAACCCCTAGAACTTGAAAGTCATTGTACCAAATCTCTACTAATCAACAAGTCTAAGAGAGAAGGGGTACAACCCCAAAACTAAACATACGATAAATCTAACTAGACAGTCTGAGTCCGAAAAGAATGGACTAAACAATAGAGGACCCATGGCAGCCTGGAAGAGCTGGCTCACCCTTGAATCCGGTCTCGATTAGTGATCTCCTAGTTGAGGTCTATTAGTAGCCGCCTGAAGATGCCCTGTACTCAATAAAGAACGAGCAAGTGCAGTATCAGTACACAACCACATTGTACTGGTAGGATCACGTAGCTACTCCAGTAAGCGAAACATAGGCAAGCAATTACAACACAATAAACACACATATACAGAATACATCGATCAATTATCATTTCAGGAGCAACTTACAGTTTCCCAATAACAACGACAATTAGAGATGAATGTAATAATCACAGTAGTCCTCTCATGGAACCCACGCCCAAACTGTTAGTGCGTCGGAACGTGACACCTGATTCAATATATGTGTCAGAACGTGACACTCGATCCAATATATGTGTCGGAACGTGACACTCGATCCAATATATGTGTCGGAACGTGACACCCGATCCAATATATGTGTCGGAACGTGACACCCGATCCAGTCAGCACAATCACAATCACAATCACACCCATAATGAACATTACTCATAGTCATACAATCAAGTATTAGGATCGTAGCATGTAATTGTTCATACATAAATATTTCATTAGATTCGGTTCACATTTCCCTATTCACATATACACATGCATACAATGAAGCAATTAACCGATATATATCACACAAAGATAAAATCAAACCATCACCTACCTCGAAACCAACTTGAGTCTTCCCTTTTCAGATTCGTTCAACTTGTTCTTGGTCTAAAAATAATTAATTAACGCAAGGATCAATAAACAAGGCCTAATTTACCCGGATAATAATCAATCTATCTATCCATGGCCAAATCAAAGATCCTATTGTTCAATTAGGGTTTTTTCCCACCATTAACTTCAGGTCAAAACCATCCCCCAATGATAATTACCCAAGAATCTAAGTTCTACGGATTGAAAGACGGATCATGGGAGTAATAGTCTTACCTTTAGCGCTAGAAGTTGTGGAAAACTGTCAAGAACTTGTCCTGGATTTCTCTTAGCTCTCAAGAACGAAGGTTTGTAGAAAATAACGTTTTTAGGTTTTTTACACAATTTAAGTCGCGACTCTCCCGCCACAGCGGCCCCCCCTGGCGAAACTAACCCCGCCCTGGCGGCTTACACGGAGACGAAGTCAAAATTTGAGTTCCAAACTCTCATTTCACAACACACCTTCAACCCTTGACGTTCAACAACTACCCGTTCACGCTAAGATCAATTTCGGGAGTTCTACTCGCCCGAATTTAATTTCGTAAAGTTGTACATGCTCCTTAACGTCTTGGCTATCCACTCATGTGGTCAAAGTCATAATTAAAACCCCCGTTTACTACCAGATTTCCCTAGACCTCACCTGACTCTAATTTCGTCCAAATTTGGACTAGGCTAGGAATTCCCAAGTCACTACTTAAAAGTTTTCTGGCCCAAATTCTTTCCCCATTGGATTTTCCATAACGACGGGAACAGGTCGTTACATTACTGTATACCTTAGTAATTTCACCAATTATAATTATCAGGTGGCTTTCCAAACAGACCGCAAGTGAATTGTTTGAATTTTTTATAGTTTAAATAAATGAATTATTCAAAATTAAAGTTTTTTTTTTTTGATTAAATATCTCCAAAATAAGCAATACTAATAAATGTACATTGCGTTCTTTTAATCAATTCACACGTGTTAGAAGGTACTACACACATTTTATTTTATCGGATTTCATAATTTTGGTTTAAATTTTGAATTTGCATTTAGAAATCTATTTAATATGTATTCTTTCTAGTCTATATTAAGTGAACTGTTGACATTTTTTATGTTTAAAATAAGTGAATTATTCAAAATTCAAAAAAGAATGTTGATACTTTTTTTCATTTGATTAAATTATTCCTAAATAAGCAACACTATTAAACGCACATTGTTTTCGAAAGAAGATGACTTTTTTTTAATCAACGCACACGCGTTAGAAGGTACTATATATACACATTTTATCAAATTCCATAATTTGGTTTAAATTCTGAATTTTTATTTAGAAATCTATTTAATTAATGTATACTTTTTCTAGTTTATACTAGTGTAAAATGAAATTTACAATATCCAAAAAGATATTTAAACAATACGAAGTTTTACAATTCAAAGTTATCAAGATATAGCTAAAGGAAAGGTAATTTCAAAATGTAATTCTGAATAGTTGCTTGTTAACATAACATAAATTATTGACGTGTTTCTCTTGAATGTATTCAAATCTTCTGTATGCAGCTTACATTTCTGATTAGTCTCTTCTTCTCGATAGTGAAAATAGAAAATTCTTGATATCTCCATATGTCGGTGGTTGTGTCTTTTGATGTATCTACGAAGATTTGCACCAAGCATGCCTCCAATTGTCCGTAGCAATCAAATGTGTCGATCGTTAGACTTTTGCCTTTTAATGGTTGATGGCCTCCTACCACCTTGGTAGCGCTAATTTTGGTAATACAACTAAACATTATTTCCAGGTCTCGCAGGTCCTACAAATAGTGAAAATCTAATCAGAGAAGAACACAAGGACTTAATAAATTGCTTCACTTGTTCACTATCTCTTATCTCTTACCTCTTACCGAGGAATTTGTGCGGGGCCTCAGTCGGGGTCTCTCTTAATATGCTGCTATATCATCTACAAATAAAACAGTGTCCATTACAGTGCTCATTTCAGATCTTTCTTCTTGAAGATAATAGAGAACAATGCAATCACAAGATAAATACACATAGTCTTAATTTACTATATTTTTGGTGTAAAAGAGAATCACAAGATAAAGAGACAAAATCTTAATTTACTGTATTTTTGGTGTAAAAGAGAGTTGGGATATAGTAGCACTAGTTGACTTTATACAAAACTTGGGGAAAACGACTACGAATAGGGCACCCTGGTGGCATGGGGCTTGGTGTACAGGCCCAAAAAAGAGGGTGGACTAGGTATCACTGAACACTAGCGGCTCAAGCTAAATAGTGATCTAAAACCAAATATAAATTGGAGGCCTACCTTTTTTTTTTTTTTTTATATCCAAATTATTTCTTCTTTTTAATAAAAAAGTCTTTATTTTTTCTATGGTCTTATACTAAAGATAATATATATACCAAAATATTTTTTAATCTTGTGGTCTTAAACATGTCATGTGGAAGTTAAATTTAAAAATTGACAAAAAAGATAGAAACATACTTTAATGTTTTGAAAAGAACTAAAAGAAAAAATATAATTTATTTTTTGTTAAAAAGTAAAATACATATAATGATTCTATTATTAAATAAAAACGGAGACCCTCAATTTGAGGGCCTAAGACGGATGCCTATTTTAATTTTTTTTTTGTAACGGCTACAAAAAAGGCAAATGTCACAACACATAAGAATGAATAGTGATGTTTTAATTTATTATTAAGAAAATAAATAAAAAGAATGAAAAATAGGTGTATAAATTAGTGGTGTGGAGAATGCTAATACCAGCCTAGGCTTATTTATTAAATTAAAAATACAACAGAAGGGAGACTTATAGTCTGATTAAATTTAAACCTAAAGTTAATGACTATCTATTAAACTTTTAAAAAAAAATCTTTAATCAATTATAATTACCATGATTAGGAGGACGTATCAAAATCCTAAAATATTGGGATTCCTTCTTGTTTCGACTCCTCCAAGAATGATTACAAGACTGTCATATTTACCTACAGCCACTTGTAGATTGTAATGACCCGAAGGTCAATTTTAGAAAGTTTTATAAAATTACCGTTTTACCCCTTTCGATAGTTACCTCGAGTCATTTCTGATAAGTTGGTGAAGTTGGTGTGAAAATTTTGAAGCTATTCGCTAATTATAGTTAATTAATTGATATGTAATTTTAGATAATTAATTTAGTTTGTGACTAATGGGCTAAATCCATTATTTATTTAAAACTATATACCATTTGGCCCATATATAAAAACTAATTGGTAAGTAAAAGGGGGCTTATTATGCTTTTAATTATAACACCAAAATCGATGCGGCTCAAATCCTCGGATGAACAAAAAGCACGAGAACAACTTCAAGGTAAATCATCAATTATGCCTAAATCGTATATTGTGTATTATGGGTAAGGGTCACATTATTTTAATGAAAATATTGGTGGTGAACTAGAAAGAAGAGAATTTGGATTGTAAAATAAAAAGGGAAGGTGTATAATGTGATAACGTTTTTAAAAAAAAAAGAACTTGGGGAAAGAAATATGTATGACTATTATGGGTATCACTGGACAATGATTATGGATAATCATTGGACAGTGATTATGAGGTAATGATTAGGAGCATATGGTGTATTTTAAAAAAAAATAGATTTGGCATCTGTAAATTTGAGTTTCTCATAGTTTTACTGATATACTAATTTTAACGTGGGATTCTATTTAATTATTACTATTATTTTTAAACTTTTTATAATCATCATATTATGATTCAAGTTTTGATATATTGAGATATGTAATTGAATATTGATATATTATATTATATGAAAACTATTATGGTTGTATTATTTGGAGAAATTGGAACTTAACCCTAGACTTGGAATTTGGAAATATGAGAGTTGACATGTAATTGAAATCAAGATTAGGAACTTGATTTTAGGTTTGAGTGAGTTTTTGGGACTAGACTAGACACATAGTAATATGAGTGTTGTTAGTTTTGAAATCTTATTGTGATTATATATTTGAATATATTGAATTGATTTAGAAGTCCAACGAAAGGGGAAGACTCCAATCTCGGAGTGATTGTTCGACTATTTGAGGCAAGTGAATTTCTAAACCCTTGTTAAGTGCATATAATCGTGTATTTCCTTGTGGTATGTGTTGGGAAATAATGGGACTGGGTGATGATTTGACTTGTCCATATTGAATAATTCTAATGATGAAAAAGGGGTAATAAAAGGCAATGTGATTAATTGTTGGTGTGTGATGTGTTGAGAATGGTTTGAAAGGCTTATTGACTCATTGTTGATGTTGTATCACGATTGTGTTGTTGTGAATTGTGCATTATTATTAAAATTGTCATCTCCTCATTATTTATGTGAACATGTCATTTACATTGTTCTGAGACATGGTTGTGACAAGTGTTATGTAAATTGAGAAAGAATAAGAAATTAAAGAGGATGTACCATTTCGAGGGACGTGTCGCGCGCTGCGACGGATACTATATTTCGAGGGACGTATCGCACGCCGCGATTGATTCTATTATCGAGGAACGTGTCGCGCGCCGCGATGAATACTATATATCGAGGGTCGTATCGCACGCCGCGATGGATGCATGGACAAATATGTCCCCCATGGGTCCCGGACTGAGAGACAGTAGGTGTGTATTACTAGGTCAGACATGCATCAGTATACTTGACATTGCATTCCATTGCATTGCACATCTTTATCATTAGTGAACTTGATATTGTGTTTTGCTGATCTTGTGAGTGCCTTTCTGTGAAACTTGTGATTGATGAATATTAAGCTTGCGGTTGAGAATATGAAATTGTTAGAGTGTTGTTGTTGAGCTGTGTGCTTTGTAAATTGTGAACTGTTAGGTTGGGCTGGTTTTATGCAGGTTGTAGTTGTGGAGGTTTGGTTGGGGTGTAAGGAGTACCCGTATTCTATTCTCTTAGCTTGTGTTTAGAAGTTTACTTGCTGAGTACAGTGTGGTTTGGTACTCACCCCTTGCTCCTACATTTTTGTAGGTTATGAGCTCGGATCTTCGTGATACTTTCTATTCTCTTATTTTCTGAGGCTTCCTGTGGATATTTGTGAGGTAGTTGTTTGTCATCTCAACGGACCTTCTTACTCCTATTTATGATTTTGTTCTATTCTAGAAACAATGTCATTTGAGACTTTTATCTTTCTTTCGATTCAATTGTAATACTTTAAAGGCTTGTACACGTGACTATCAGATTTTGGGGGTATAATTAAGTTGACTTTGTTTTCCGCATTTTATTGTAATGGTTGAGTTTTAGGCTGACTTGTCTTGGTGGGATAAGACGAGTGCCATCACGTCTATTTTTGGGTCGTGACAAAATGGTATCAGTGCCCCAGGTTAATAGGTCTCACGTGTATACAAGCCGAGTCTAAGTAGAGTCTCGAGGATCGGTACAGAGACGTCTGTACTTATCTTTGAGAGGCTATAGTGACTATTAGGAAAAATCTTCACTTTTTGAATCTCTATCGTGCATCCTTTGTCTGTTCTGATTTGTATCATTTCATTCCACTATCTCTCACTTATAGTGATGACTCGTGCGTGGTTCTTTATGTGAGTAGTTGGGTGTTGTTTATGGCTTGGAGGTTAGATTTTGTTTTAGAAGCGATAGACTATTGAAAATGATATGTGGTCAAATTCATTCTGTTAAGCGACTCGAAGGGGTTGAGTTAGGTGATGGCTCAACGAAACATTTTGAGGACATATGAATGATGAGGTTGAACAATGGTTTGAGGGATTTCATGAACGTATTATCTTATTGGGTTAGTTACCCAGCAGCGGACTAATATTTGTGTGGTATATACGATATCTAGAGTGGTTCTATAAGTGGAAGTGGAATGATTAAAGGAACAACTAGATAATGAACAATGTAACTTTGGAAACTACAATTAGTAAGGTTATTATAACATGAATGGGTTGCTTAGCGAATGGTGAGAATGATGTTGCACCAATTGAGGTCAGAATCTCTAATGCGGTTTGATAGATTGAGTGTATATCAAATAGGGTCTTGATACAACTACTACAACAGTATTGGTGCTTTCTTGATTAGAGTTAGGGAGTGTGTTACTTTTGCTATCGACCTAACCTACGAAAGGATACATATAGCTTGGGCTAGTTATGGAACGAATTTGGTAATATTTTACAGCTATTCGATAGGTTGAAATGTATGGGCTATTTGGGTTCAATTTTCTCGGTAGGTATGATGTGTTCTAGTGGTGGATCTAATGGACTTTCACGATTGGTACTAGTGGTATACGGAAAAGAATACGTCGATTGTTAAGCGTGAATACTAACTACTTAAGGAGTTATCTGTTATACCACATACTCGTATAATGATATTCGATGTTACATTTATATTTGAGAAACCAACTAGTTATTACTATGGATGTGTAGGTTAAAACATTGTTTATAAGAAAAACTATAGTGGTGGATCTTAGGTAAGGTATTAATGTGTTCAAGTTGTAAAGTGTGTTTTGAGGATCTAATTGGGGACTGATGATTTCATCTTAAGGTCCAAGAGAATGGATAGATACCAGAATGACAAGCTTATGGCTAAAGGAAGTCCCAAAGAGTATACTTATGTGAAAGTAATTGAAAATTTTCGTAAAAATTGCATATAAAAGTGGGTTAGTCCTTTGAATTTGATTAGTATAACTGGGTTTAAGGTATCATATTGATGAAAAGGTTAACTTCGTGGTGATGACAAGAGCTAACTGAGCATGATGGTAATAAGAGTTTGTGATGGATTGTGATTGAGATGCAACTATATAATAGGGATTATTGGTTAAACGAATTTTGTATAGTAATAACGACTGCGAGTATCTAAGGTTGTGATTTTCTACTATTTGGTGAGTAACTTGGTTGTATGGAAAGTTTTAGGAGATGCTGGGACACCGCTCGAATAGAATTTAAAGGAGTTAGAGTCATAATAAAAAATAAAAATTAGTGGGACATAGTGTAGCCTACGGAAAGAGGTGAGAGTAAGAATATTTTCTCTGATTGCAAAGGCTAAGGAGGTATCTTCAGAGGGGTTGAGAATTGAGTTCAGTTACATGTGGTTTCATCCGGTTTTCTCTGGTCATGGTAATAGTATCATGGGGTAATCAGATTGGTTAAGACAATTGGATAAGATTTGAGAAAGAAGTTTATAGGCGTTCGATTTGAGTGTGGTAATAAGTGTTTTTGTATTTTTGAGTTTGATAACTGGCACAGTTGGAACTCAGAATTCAAGTTTTTCATTGCAAGTTTACGTTCGTGGTAGTATGTTTTGTCAAGGTATGAATTGGTAAGATAAGAATTGATTGATTGCATCAGGTATTGGGCATTTGGAAGAACATGTGCAGGGTTTGAGTCGTAGAGTTTGTTACTTTTGATTGTTAAAGGGCCTAAGAAATTACTTGTCTTAAAGTTTTGATTTAAAGTATAAGGTAAAATATCATGGGATATTGGTCAAAGGATAAGATTGGTAAGCAAGTCAGCGAAAAGAAAAAGAGTTTGGTGTGTTGAAGAGTTTAAGGTATTTAAAATTTGCGTCATGGGAAGAATTTAAGAGATGTGAAGGAATAAGACCTCTCATATAGACTCTTGGTTCGAAGTTGAAGGATGTATAGATTTTCATATATAAGTTCTAATACAACTATGGAGGTGAATTGATTCGGTATAGACTTACTAGGGTTTTATCATCGACTTTTATAAAGATTGAATTTTGGTTTGGGTTACAAGAAATGATGTGTGGAAGATTCTATGTGGTTATGTAGAGCTAGATTGTTTAAATTATGATAGGTAACTTATGGATGTTCAACGGTGTGGACCTACAGTTCTACATGGTTAATGAGGATTTCGAGGGGATTGAAACTACTTTGTTTATGGGACGATACAGGCTTGTTATGATGTGTTACATAGGCATTTGATTTGGTGTAGAGGTTATGAAATTATAGTATACCAAATTATTAGAGTGACCAAGAATTTCTTAAGTATTGGTATGAGGTATATATGATGGTTTGAATAATAGTTGAAACTTGGTATGTGAAAGATTGCATGGAGTTGACATTGGACGTGATTCAATAGTTTTATTTCGATGAGAAAGTACTATCAGATTGTTATTAGTGCTGTCAGTCTTGGGTGGGACCTGTATCTGTCATGGAATGATTACATGAAAAGAGAGAGAGAGTCATAGTTCAAAAAATTTGGAGGCGATAATGTGTTTGTTCAGAAGACTTTGATACTAGTGACGGTTTGAGAGTAAGGAAAATGATCAGTGTGGTTATGATGATTTGTTAGTATTAGGAGGGTTGACTTCAATGGAGTATTGTGAAGAGCATGTGGGGTTCGATAAACCAAGTATGTGTGCAATTATAATAACGACTAGATTGGTGATTGTGGGTGGCTAAAAATCGAGAGATGGAGTCAAATGAATGAAATTTTATTTATATGGGTACCATGGAAGGAGTATATTGTGTTATTCGATTTTGGTTCCGTACATTCTTATGTGACCCACCTACTTCGTTTCGGACATAATTTGGAGTATAATTCATTGTATATGCTCACGTGTATTTCTATATATATGGGTGAACCCCTAGTGGTGGATCGGATGTACCGATTCTCTTATGTCCTCTTGATAGGGTAGGATCCTTGGACAGACTTGGTCATTTCAGTTATGGCAAATTTGGTGTTGTTTGGAATAGTTGAAGTATACCAATAGTTCTACACGCACAACCTTGCTTATGAGAACGTATAGAAAATCTACTATGAAGAGTTACAGTTGTCTGAGAGTGTTGTTAGAGGTTCTGCATTCTAGGATGTATCGCTTTTTGGGTCGTTACTTGATCATTTCCTTCTTTGGGTTTGCCGAGTTCGATTATCCTTTGATGAGTATCTGATGTTTAGAGATTTCATTTTTATAACTTAAGCTCGTGGAAAGATTATGTTGTGAGAAGAGAATCTTGATAAGATTTGTGCTTATTCATGCATTATAAGTGTGTGGTGGTAGGTTCAGGTTCACTTCTGATTTTACCCAGTATTGATTCAGAATTTTATCGTGGTTACGTGAGAATATATTCATTCTAGCGATTGTGTTATCTTCTAGAGAGTTTCAGTTCAGATTAGATTCATGGGTTAGTTTGTGGCTTGGAATCACACCTGATTTGTATATCCTCCAAATTTTGATTCACTTTTTGATAAGTTGATCTTGATGGAATGGTCCTAAGTATGAGTTCACTTTGAGAGATTAACATGACTCTGGAAATCATACCACAGACTCTTTGTATCGTTCAAGTATTCTGCTTTCTTTTACTTTATGTTCGAGGACGAACATGGTTTTTAGTGGTGGATAATGTAATGACCCGAAGGTCAATTTTAGAAAGTTTTATAAAATTACCGTTTTGTCCCTCTCGATAGTTACCTCGAGTCATTTCTGATAAGTCGGTGAATTTGGTGTGAGAATTTTGAAGCTATTCGTTAACTATAGTTAATTAATTGACATGTAATTTTAAATAATTAATTTAGTTTGTGACTAATGGGCTAAGTCCATAATTTATTAAAAACCATATACCATTTGGCCCATAAATAAAAACTAATTGGTAAGTAAACTGGGGCTTATTATGCTTTTAATTATAACACCAAAATCGATGCGGCTCAAATCCTCGGATGAACAAAAAGAACGAGAACAACTTCAAGGTAAATCATCAAGTATGCCTAAATCGTATATTGTGTATTATGGGTAAGGGTCACATTATTTTAATGAAAATATTGGTGGTGAACCAGAAAGAAGAGAATTTGGATTGTAAAATAAAAAGGGAACTTGTATAATGTGATAACGTTTTTTTTAAAAAAAAACTTGGGGAATGAAATATGTATGGCTATTATGGGTTTCACTGGACAATGATTATGGATAATCATTGGACAGTAATTATGAGGTAATGATTAGGAGCATATGGTGTATTTTAAAAAAAATAATAGATTTGGCAACTGTAAATTTGAGTTTCTCATAGTTTTACTGATATACTAACTTGAACGTGGGTTTCTATTTAATTATTACTATTATTTTTAAACTTCTTATAATTATCATATTGTGATTCAAGTTTTGATATATTGAGCTACGTAATTAAATATTGATATATTATATTATATGAAAACTATTAGGATTGTATTATTTGGAGAAATTGGAACTTAACCATAGACTTGAAATTTAGAAATATGAGAGTTGACATGTAATTGAAATCAAGATTAGGAACTTGATTTTAGGTTTGAGTGAGTTTTTGGGTCTAGACTAGACACATAGTAATATGAGTGTTGTTAGTTTTGAAATCTTATTGTGATTATTTATTTGAATAGATTGAATTGATTTAGAAGTCCAACGAAAGGGGAAGACTCAAGTCTCAGAGTGATTGTTCGACTATTTGAGACAAGAGGAATTCTAAACCCTTTTTAAGTGCATAGAATAGTGTATTTCCTTGTAGTATGTGTTGGGGAGTAATGGGACTTGGTGATGAATTGACTTGTCCATATTGAATAATTCTAATGATGAAAAAGGGGTAATAAAAGGCAATGTGATTAATTGTTGTTGTGTGATGTGTTGAGAATGGTTTGAAAGGCTTATTGACTCATTGTTGATGTTGTATCACGATTGTGCATTATTATTAAAATGACCATCTCCTCATTATTTATGTGAACATGTCATTTACATTGTTCTGAGACATGGTTGTGACAAGTGTTATGTGAATTGAGAAAGAATAAGAAATTAAAGAGGATGTACCATTTCGAGGGACGTGTCGCGCGCCGCGACGGATACTATATTTCGAGGGAGGTATCGCACGCCGCGATTTATTCTATTATCGAGGGATGTGTCGCGCGCCGCGATGGATACTATATATCGAGGGTCGTATCGCACGCCATAATGGATGCATGGACAGATATGTCCCCCATGGGTCCCGGACTGAGAGACAGTGGGTGTGTATCACTAGGTCAGACATGCATCACTATACTTGACATTCATTCCATTGCATTGCACATCTTTATCATTAGTGAACTTGATATTGTGTTTTGCTGATCTTGTGAGTGCCTTTGTGTGAAACTTGTGATTGATGAATATTAAGCTTGTGGTTGAGAATATGAAATTGTTAGAGTGTTGTTGTTGAGCTGTGTGCTTTGTAAATTGTGAACTGTTAGTTTGGGCTGGTTTTATGCAGGTTGTAGTTGTGGAGGTTTGGTTGGGGTGTAAGGAGTACCCGTATTCTATTCTCTTAGCTTGTGTTTAGAAGTTTACTTGCTGAGTACAATGTGGTTTGGTACTCACCCCTTGCTCCTACATTTTTGTAGGTTATGAGCTCGGATCTTCGTGATACTTTCTATTCTTTTATTTTTCGAGACTTTCTGTGGAGATTTGTGAGGTAGTTGTTTATCATCTCAACGGACCTTCTTACTCCTATTTATGATTTTGTTCTATTCTAGAAACAATGTCATTTGAGACTTTTATCTTTCTTTCGATTCAATTGTAATACTTTAGAGGCTTGGACACGTGACAGCCAGATTTTAGGGGTATAATTAAGTTGACTTTGTTTTCCGCATTTTATTGTAATGGTTGAGTTTTAGGCTGACTTATTTTGGTGGGATAAGACGAGTGCCATCACGTCCAATTTTGGGTCGTGACAAATGGTATCAGAGTCCCAAGTTCATAGGTCTCACGTGTGTATAAGACGAGTCTAAGTAGAGTCTCGAGGATCGGTACGGAGACGTCTGTACTTATCTTTGAGAGACTATACTGACTATTAGGAAAAATCTTCACTTTTTGAATCTCTATCGTGCATCCTTTGTCTATTCTGATTTGTATCACTTCATTCCACTATCTCTCACTTATAGTGATGACTCGTGCGTGGTTCTTTATGCGAGTAGTTGGGTGTCGTTTATGGCTTGGAGGTTAGATTTTGTTATAGAAGTGATAGACTAATGAAAATGATATGTGGTCAAATTCATTTTGTTAAGCGGCTCGAAGGGGTTGAGTTAGGTGATGGCTCGATGAAACATTTTGAGGACATATGAATGATGAGGTTGAACAATGGTTTGAGGGATTTCATGAACGTATTATCTTTTTGGGTTAGTTAACCAGCAACGGAATAGTATTTGTGTGGTATATACGATATCTAGAGTGGTTTGATAATTGGAAGTGGAATGATTAAAGGAACAACTAGATAATGAATAATGTAACTTTGGAAACTACAATTAGTAAGGTTATTATAACATGAATGGGTTGCTTAGCAAATGGTGAGAATGATGTTGCGCCAATTGAGGTCAGAATATCTAATGCGGTTTGATAGATTGAGTGTATATGAAATAGGGTCTTGATACAACTACTACAACAGTATTGGTGCTTTCTTGATTAGAGTTACGGAGTGTGTTACTTTTGACATCGACCTAACCTACGAAAGGATACATATAGCTTGGGCTAGATATGGAACGAATTTGGCAATATTTTATAGCTATTCGATAGGTAGAAATGTGTGGGCTATTTGTGTTCAATTTTCTCGGTAGGTATGATGTGTTCTAGTGGTGGATCCAATGGACTTTCACGATTGGTACTAGTGGCATATGGAAAAGAATACGTCGATTGTTAAGCGTGAATACTAACAACTTAAGGAGTTATCTGTTGTACCACATACTCGTATAATGATATTCGATGTTACATTTATATTTGAGAAACCAACTAGTTATTACTATGGATGTGTAGGTTAAAACATTGTTTATAAGAAAAACTATACTGGTGGATCTTAGGTAAGGTATTACTGTGTTCAAGTGGTAAAGTGTATTTTGAGTATCTAATTGGGGACTGATGATTTCATCTTAAGGTCCAAGAGAATGGATCGATACCAGAATGACAAGCTTATGGGTAAAGGAAGTCCCAAAGAGTATACCTGTGTGAAAGTAATTGAAAATTTTAGTAAAAAGTGCATATAAAAGTGGGTTAGTCCTTTGAATTTGATTAGTATAACTGTGTTTAAGGTGTCATATTGATGAAAAGGTTAACTTCGTGGTGATGACAAGAGATAACTGAGCATGATGGTAATAAGAGTTTGTGATGGATTGTGATTGAGATGCAACTATATAATAAGGATTGTTGGTTAAACAAATTTTGTATAGTAATTACGACTGCGAGTATCTAAGGTTGTGATTTTCTACTATTTGGTGAGTAACTTGGTTGTATGAAAAGTTTTAGGAGATGCCGGGACACCGCTCGAATAGAATTTAAAGGAGTTAGAGTCATAATAGAAAAAATAATAAATTAGTGGGATATAGAGTAGCCTACGGAAAGAGGTGAGAGTAAGAATATTTTCTCTGATTGCAAGGGCTAAGGAGGTATCTTCAGAAGGGTTGAGAATTGGGTTCAGTGACATGTGGTTTCATCCGTTTTTCTCTAGTCATGGTAATAGTGTAATGCGATAATCAGACTGGTTAAGACAACTGGATAAGATTTGAGAAAGAAGTTTATAGGCGTTCAATTTGAGTGTGGTAATAAGTGTTTTTGTGTTTTTGAGTTTGATAACTGGCATAGTTGGAAATCAGAATTCAAGTTTTTCATTGCAAGTCTACGTTCGTGGTAGTATGTTTTGTCAAGGTATGAATTGGTAAGGTAATAATTGATTGATCGCATCAGGTATTGAGCATTTGGAAGAACATGTGCAGGGTTTCAGTCGTAGAGTTTGTTACTTTTGATTGTTAAAGGGCCTAAGAAATTACTTCTCCTAAAGATTTGATTTAAAGTATAAGGTAAAATATCATGGGATGATGGTCAAAGGATAAGATTGGTAAGCAAGTCAGCGAAAAGAAAAAGAGTTTAGTGTGTTGAAGAGTTCAAGGTATTTAAAATTTGCGTCATGGGAAGAATTTAAGAGATGTGAAGGAATAAGACCTCTCATATAGACTCTTGGTTCGAAGTTGAAGGATGTATAGATTTTCATATATAAGTTCTAATACTACTATGGAGGTGAATTGATTCGGTATAGACTTACTAGGGTTTTATCATCGACTTTTATAAAGATTGAATTTTGGTTTGGGTTACAAGAAATGATGTGTGGAAGATTCTATGTGGTTATGTAGAGCTAGATTGTTCAAATTATGATAGGTAACTTATGAATGTTCAGCGGTGTGGACCTACAGTTCTACATAGTTAATGAGGATTTCGAGGGGATTGAAACTACTTTGTTTATGAGACTATACAGGCTCGTTATGATATGTTACATAGGCATTTGATGGGGGTGTAGATGTTATGAACTTATAGGATACCGAATTATTAGAGTGACCAAGAATTTCTTAAGTATTGGTATGAGGTATATGATGGTTTGAATAATAGTTGAAACTTGGTATGTGAAAGATTGCATGGAGTTGACATTGGACGTGATTCAATAGTTTTATTTCGATGAGAAAGTACTATCAGATTGTAATTAGTGCTATCAGTCTTGGGTGGGACCCGTATCTGTCATGAAATGATTACATTAAAAGAGAGAGAGAGTCATAGTTCAAAAAATTTGGAGGCGATAATGTGTTTGTTCAGAAGACTTTGATACTAGTGACGGTTTGAGAGTAAGGAAAATAAGCAGTGTGGTTATGATGATTTGTTAGTATAAGGAGGGTTGACTTCAATGGAGTATTGTGAAGAGCATGTGGGGTTCGATAAACCAAGTATGTGTGCAATTATAATAAGGACTAGATTGGTGATTATGGGTGGCTAAAAATTGAGATATGGAGTCAAATGAATGGAATTTTTTTTATATGGGTACCATGGAAGGAGTATATTGTGTTATTCGATTTTGGTTTCGTACATTTTTATGTGACCCACCTATTTCGTTTCGGACATAATTTGGAGTATAATTCGTTGTATATGCTTACGTGTGTTTCTATATATATGGGTGAACCCCTAGTGGTGAATCGGTTGTACCGATCCTCTTATGTCCTCTTGATAGGGTAGGATCCTTGGATAGACTTGGTCATTTCAGTTATGGGAAATTTGGTGTTGTTTGGAATAGTTGAAGTATACCAATAGTTCTACACGCACAACCTTGCTTATGAGAACGTATAGAAAAGCTACTATGAAGAGTTACACTTGTTTGAGAGTGTTGTTAGAGGTTCTGCATTCAAGGATTTATCGCTTGTTGGGTGGTTAGTTGATCATTTTCTTCATTGGGTTTGCTGAGTTCGATTATCCTTTGATGAGTAGCTGATGTTTGGAGATCCTATTTTTATAACTTAAGCTCGTGTAAAGATTATGTTGTGAGAAGAGAATCTTGATAAGATTTGTGCTTATTTGTGCATTATAAGTGTGTGGTGGTAGGTTCAGGTTCATTTATGATTTTACCCAGTATTGATTCAAAATTTTATCGTGTTTACGTGAGAAAATATTCATTCTAGCGATTGTGTTATGTTCTAGAGGGTTTCAGTTCAGATTAGATTCATGGGTTAGTTTGTGGCTTTGAATCACTCCTGATTTGTATATCCTCCAAATTTTGTTTCGAAAGTTCACTTCTTGATAAGTTGATCTTGATTGAATGGTCCTAAGTATGAGTTCACTTTGAGAGATTAACATGACTCTGGAAATCATACAACAGGCTCTTTGTATCGTTCAAGTATTCTACTTTCTTTTACTTTATGTTCGAGGACGAACATGGTTTTTAGTGATGGATAATGTAATGACTCGAAGGTCAATTTTAGAAAGTTTTATAAAATTACTGTTTGGCCCCTCTCGATAGTTACCTCGAGTCATTTCTGATAAGTCGGTGAAGTTGGTGTGAGAATTTTGAAGCTATTCGTTAAATATAGTTAATTAATTGACATGTAATTTTAGATGATTAATTTAGTTTGTGACTAATGAGCTAAGTCCATAATTTATTTAAAACCATATACCATTTGGCCCATATATAAAAACTAATTGGTAAGTAAACGGGGGCTTATTATGCTTTTAATTATAACACCAAAATCGATCCGGCTCAAATCCTCGGATGAACAAAAAGAACGAGAACAACTTCAAGGTAAATCATCAATTATGCCTAAATCGTATATTGTGTATTATGGGTAAGGGTCACATTATTTTAATGAAAATATTGCTGGTGAACCAGAAAGAAGAGAGTTTGGATTGTAAAATAAAAAGGGAACTTGTATAATGTGATAACGTTTTATTTAAAAAAAAACTTGGGGAAAGAAATATGTATGGCTATTATGGGTATCACTGGACAATGATTATGGATAATCATTGGACAGTGATTATGAGGTAATGATTAGGAGCATATGGTGTATTTTAAAAAATAAATAGATTTGGCATCTGTAAATTTGAGTTTCTCATAGTTTTACTGATATACTAACTTGAACGTGGGTTTCTATTTAATTATTACTATTATTTTTAAACTTCTTATAATTATCATATTATGATTCAAGTTTTGATATATTGAGATATGTAATTAAATATTGGTATATTATATTATATGAAAACTATTAGGGTTGTATTATTTGGAGAAATTGGAACTTAACCCTAGACTTGGAATTTGGAAATATGAGAGTTGACATGTAATTGAAATCAAGATTAGGAACTTGATTTTAGGTTTGAGTGAGTTTTTGGGTCTAGATTAGACATATAATAATATGAGTGTTGTTAGTTTTGAAATCTTATTGTGATTATTTATTTGAATAAATTGAATTGATTTAGAAGACCAACGAAAGGGGAAGATTCAAGGCTCGGAGTGATTGTTCGACTATTTGAGGCAAGAGGATCTCTAAACCCTTGTTAAGTGCATAAAATCGTGTATTTCCTTGTGGTATGTGTTGGGGAGTAATGGGATTTGGTGATGAATTGACTTGTCCATATTGAATAATTCTAATGATGAAAAAGGGGTAATAAAAGGCAATGTGATTTATTGTTGGTGTGTGATGTGTTAAGAATGGTTTGAAAGGCTTATTGACTCATTGTTGATGTTGTATCACGACTATATTATTGTGAATTGTGCATTATTATTAAAATGGTCATCTCCTCATTATTTATGTGAACATGTCATTTGCATTGTTCTGAGACATCGTTGTGACAAGTGTTATGTGAATTGAGAAAGAATAATAAATTAAAGAGGATCTACCATTTCGAGGGACGTGTCGCGCGCCACGACAGATACTATATTTCAAGGGACGTATCACACGCTGTGATGGATACTATTATCGAGGGATGTGTCGCGCGCCGCAATAGATACTATATATCGAGGGTCGTGTCGCACGCCGCAATGGATGCATGGACATATATGTCCTCCATGGGTCCCGGACTGAGAGACAACAAGTGTGTATCACTAGGTCAGACATGCATCACTATGTTTGACATTGCATTCCATTGCATTGCACATCTTTATCATTAGTGAACTTGATATTGTGTTTTGCTGATCTTGTGAGTGCCTTTCTGTGAAACTTGTGATTGATGAATGTTAAGCTTGTGGTTGAGAATATGAAATTGTTAGAGTGTTGTTGTTGAGCTGTGTGCTTTGTAAATTGTGAGCTGTTAGGTTGGGCTGGTTTTATGTAGGTTGTAGTTGTGGAGGTTTGGTTGGGGTGTAAGGAGTACCCGTATTCTATTCCCTTAGCTTGTGTTTAGAAGTTTACTTGCTGAGTAATGTGTGGTTTGGTACTCACCCCTTGCTCCTACATTTTTGTAGGTTATGAGCTCGGATCTTCGTGATACTTTCTATTCTCTTATTTTTCAAGGCTTCCTGTGGAGATTTGTGAGGTAGTTGTTTGTCATCTCAACAGACCTTCTTACTCCTATTTATGATTTTGTTCTATTCTAGAAACAATGTCATTTGAGACTCTTACCTTTCTTTCGATTCAATTGTAATACTTTAGAGGCTTGTACATGTGACAACCAGATTTTGGGGGTATAATTAAGTTGACTTTATTTTTCGCATTTTATTGTAATGGTTGAGTTTTAGGCTGACTTGTCTTGGTGGGATAAGACGAGTGTCATCACGACCATTTTTGGGTCATGACATAGATGGTCTTAAATTCGTTACAATTACTAGCCTTAAAGATAAAGAATGGAGGCTACTCAAATTCTCTTATGATATCTGCTCCATTCATTATGGAATTACATTAGACGGATGGCTTCACTATAGGGTAAGGAGCAAAAAAGAAAATGTTGATGACGATAACGATAACGATGACGACAATGTAATATATTTTAATCTCATCTCATAAAAGTTTCATATGTTGCGGTCCCAAATGTCAAAAAAATTATAATTGGTTTAGGAGTTTTTTAAGGAATGTCTTTGCTTACAATAGTAGATCCAGAATTTTAAGGTTGTGAGTGCTTCCTTGACTACCATCATAAATGATAAGTAAACAAATTTATGACAAAATATAAGTAAACAAATTTATTACTTGACGCAAATAGACAATCAAATTTAACAATAGCAAAAAAGATTAATACAAAAAAACTACAATAAATATTATTCTAGATAATGAAAAACTTTATATATATATATATATACAAAAACTACAATAAATATTATTCTGGATAATGAAAAACTTTATATATATATATATATATATGTATGTATCAAGAAAAAATAACAAAAGGGCAGAACAGCTCCTCCCTCCTGTTCGTGTATTTTTCTATTAATAATAGTTAGTTATTGATCGACATAGTATTAAAAGTATTCTTTAGAATATTTTAGCCAAATAATTGATACACCTATTCAAATTATACGTAGTAATTTATTTAAATAAGTCAAATATATATATATATATATATATATATATATATATATATATTATATGTTAAATTTTCTTGATTTCTTCATGTAACTTTTTTAATATTTTGATTCTCTTTAATTAAAATAATGGCTCCACCGCCTTCTACTTCCAATAGTACCATCATTCTTCTCAAAATAACTATTCACATTTTTTTGAGTGTGGTAAAAAAAAAAACTTGTTGGGAATTCAAGACAATTTTTTTTTTCATTCGATGATTAATTTTTGTATTAAAATCTCAATAAATTTAAATATATGCATTGCAGAACTTACTCAAAAACAATACTTCTAATTGTAACACCCCGCTATTTGAAAGAGCTAAAATTAGAAAGAATCCTTTTTAGAAAGAATGAAAATCTGAAATTTGACAAGTTATGTTAAGTATGAGTTTTGTGTCAACTTCAAATGACCATAACTCCTAATACAAGATGGGTTAGGTAAGATACAAGATATCAAATGAAAGGTCTTTGAATTATCTTTCCAACGCCACCGAGTTTGCTAATTTTCGAGTTCGTATGAGGGAGATATTCCCGTTTGAAGTCTGACTGTTTGGATAAGGAAAGTCAACCAGATTTTAGAGGAGTATTTTGGTCTTTTCATTACACAATTAAGTTATTTCGTTTTTAGTAATTTATTTGGGGTCTAAATTGATTTGGTTCAGTTTACGCATTCCAAGTTAACGCTAGGGTTTTTAGAAAAGAGTTCAAGAAGAGAAAATAGGACAAAGGTCAAGATTTCGTCGAGTTCTTAAGGATTTCGTTGAAGATTTCGCCAAGGATTCGATCCTAAGAGGTATGTGATACTTTCATAGCGTTGGGTTCATTCACCCACACGCCAATCATGTTTATTTCAGCGAAATTCATTCTAGAAAGTTGAAAGTTTGATGATCTTGAAGTGTGTTCTTGAAATTGGCTTTCATTCTTGAGTTAAGATGAGATTGATGAGTTCTTGAGAAAATCGTGTCGATTTTAGAGTTGGGTTTGATTAGATTCTTGTGTACATGTGTTGGGTATCTGAATCTAAAGAGAAATTGAGAAAAAGAATCGAATTTAGGCGAATTGGGGTTAGAAAACGAAGAAGGAAAAAGTCAGACAGAATCTGACACGCAAGTGCGCGTCGCAGACTTGATCCCCCAGTGCAAAAAAAAACCCCCTCCGCGTTGCGGAGAAGACGTGGACTCCACTGTTTCAAAACTATTTTCATGACCAAATATTAAAATACATCTCTGCGTCACGGACTTGCTCCCAGACAGTGTTTTCTTGACCGTTTCTCATGATTAACTATAAAAAATAATCCTAATCATCACGATATATTTCCTATCGCAAATCATAACCTTGAATTCATAATTCAAATTCAAGGTAGAGTTAAGAGTCAAGTCAAGAGAGTTTTTAGAGTCTTTCAAAAGTCTTTTGCAATCGTTTTAAACTTGTTTTAAAGACTTGAACATTGAGTTGAGTAAGAGTAAGAGCGAAGTTCATTTCTTCAAAAGATTATATGAGAACTAAGTATTACCAAGAGTAAAATGTTTTCACATTTAAACAAGAGAGGAAACACCGATTTCCAAGAGAACTTTTGAGTTAGTTTTTGAGTAATAATCTCAAACCCCAGAAAGAGTTATGTTTTTAAACATATGAGCTAAGTATATTTTGGGAGTAGTATTGAGCACCGATATGGGGACGAGTTCATAATAACTCAAGTCTCCATAAACCATGTAGCCATCGTGGGTAGAAAGGGTCATACGTTTTAGATGATTCCTTAATGCTTTTTAGCATAGACTAGTGGATCCACTTAGTTGAGGCGTTCTATATCCCGGCAAGTTATAGGAAAGTTCTGGTAGCGTGGGCGAGACGCTGTATCATCACATAGCTCATAGTGATGGTTATCGATTAGAGAAACTCCCACAGAATTATATTATATTTTATTATATAAATTGAGTTGATATTGTACTTTTCAATACATTGAGTTGCTACCTACTGTTTTAAATGCTTATTATAAACTGCATCTTTATTGTTGTTTATTTCTGCATTGAGTTGAGTATCCATAAGTTGAGTAAAGCTAAGGTAAGTGTTCCTTTCAGAATTCAGTTCAAGCTTATGTCATGTTTAGTTTTCCCTTCGCATGCTCGTACATTCAATGTACTGATGCCATTTGGCCTGCATCATTTATGATGCAGGTACAGGTAACCAGGATTAGCATCCAATGCTTCGTTGATCCAGTTGAACACTCAGAGTCAGTTGGTGAGCCTCCTAGCTTTGCGGAGGATCCCTTTTTACATTATTTTAGCATTCTTAGTTGTTAGGATGATCAGGGGTCTTGTCCTGACATCCCTCATAGCCTTAGAGGCTTCATAGACAGATAGCTATAGTTCTTTAGTCTTCACATTTAAGTTGTTTTCTGATAAGACTTGGTATGCTACTTTGGCTAGTTAAATGATTATTTCTAAAACATTCTAAGTTATTTTGAGACAGTTGAGTAGAGGTGCATCTAATTCATTTATTAATGCTTAAAGTCTTCCGCTGAGAGTCTAGCCAGGCCAAGGGTTTGCTTGGGGCTAGCAATGGTTCTCGAGTGTCAGTCCCGCCCAGGATGTAAGCTCGGGGAGTGACAAACTTGGTATCCGAGCACATAGTTCAAGAGTCCTAGGGAGTCTATGAATTTGTGTCTGTAGAGTCCTAGTTATCAGTGTGAAGCGCGCCACATCTATAATTAGGAGGATGCAACATTTAGGAACTATCTCACTTCTTTCATACTCATTTCGTGCGATAGATTTAATCTCTATGAAAGTTCCTTTCTAATTCGAGCTTGCGCGTGTCTTTTAGATCATGCCTCCACGAAGAGCTGTCAGAGGTCGTCCCGCCAGGAGGAACGTTGAGGAAAAAGGGGTACCTAATGCACCAAAAGTGCAACCCCAAGGAGAGGTCACTAACGCTGAATTTTGGGAAGCTATTCGAATGCTGAGTCAAGTTGTGACCAATCAAGTTGGGCAATAGAGAGGAGTTCGACAGGAAGGGGCTGATACTTCAAGGATCCGTGAGTTCTTAAGGATGAATCCTCCAGACTTCACTGGTTCAAGTGTCACAGAGGATCCGGAAAACTTTGTGGAAGAGCTTCAGAAGGTTTTTGAGATTATGCACATTGCTGATGCTGAGAGGGTGGAACTAGCAGCATACCAATTGAAGGGTGTCTCTAGAATCTGGTTTGATCAATGGAAAAAGAATAGGGCTGAAGGTGCACTGATTGTGAGCTGGGCTGTGTTCGAGAGTGCTTTCATGGGGCGTTTCTTCCCCCGTGAACTAAGGGAAGCAAAGGTAAGTGAATTCCTTACTCTTAAGCACAAATCTATGAGTGTTCACGAGAACAGACTTAAGTTCACCCAACTTTCCCATTATGCTCCGGAGATGGTTGTGGAAATGAGGAGTATGATGAGTTTGTTTGTTGCTGGGTTGTCTCGTCCGTCAAGTAAGGAAGGCAAGGCAGCTATGCTGATAGGAGATATGGACATAGCGAGGTTGATCATTCATGTGCAGCAGGTTGAGGAGGATAAGCTGAGGGGTAGAGAAGAGTTCAGAAATAAGAAAGCTAAGACGTCAGGGAATGAGTCCGGGCAGCAGAAGGGTAATGCCAACTGATCATCGTTCCAATAAAAGCAAAAGGGACCTACTCCATCATCTGCTAGTGCACCTGCACCAAGGAACAGAGGTGAGTTCATTAATCAGAATTTACAAAATTTCAGAGCTAGAGCTGCATAGTCTCAAGGTAGTGTGACACAAGGAGGTAACTGGGCTCCTACATGTGCTAAGTATGGTAGAAATCACCCCGGAGCGTGTCGAGATGGCTCCACTAGTTGTTTCAAGTGTGGTCAACAGGATCACTTCATGAAAGAGTATCCTAAGAACAAGCAGAGCGATGGAAATAGGGGCACTAAAGCCCAATCTTCTTCAGTTGCTCCACCAACAGAGCTTCACCTAGAGGAGCTGTTTCAGGGACTGGCAGAGGAGAAAACCGTCTATATGCTATCACTAGCCGTCAAGACCAAGAGAATTTGCAAGATGTTGTCACTATTATGATCAAAGTCTTTACTTTTGATGTTTATGCTTTGCTATATCCAGGAGCGAGTCTATCGTTTGTGACTCCTTATATTGCCATGAATTTTGATATTCTTCCTGAACAACTTCTTGAGCCCTTCAGTGTTTCTACACCTGTTGATGAGTCTATTCTAGCTGAAAGAGTTCATCGAGATTGTACCATTTCCATCAATCACAAGAGCACCATGGCTGATTTAGTTGAGTTAGACATGGTAGATTTTCATGTCATTCTAGGTATAGATTGGCTTCATGTCTGTTATGCCTCAGTTGATTGTAGAACTCGAGTTGTTAAGTTCCAGTTTCCTAATGAGCGAATTAAAGAATGGAGGAGTAGTTCAGCAGTGCCTAAGGGTCGTTTTATTTCGTACCTTAAGGAGAGAAAGTTAGTTTCCAAGGGGTATGTCTATCACTTAGTCCGAGTTAATGACTCTAGTGTTGAGACACCACCTATTCAGTCGGTTTCAGTTGTTAGAGAGTTTCCAGAAGTCTTTCCAGACGATCTTCCCGGAGTCCCTCCTGAGAGAGAAATAGACTTCAGTATAGATATCATTGTTTGCATCCCTACTTTATTCAAATAGGGAGAAACGTCGCGGTGGCTCGAAAAATAATGAATTAATGTCGATTTTAAAAGAATTTCAAGAAAAAAAGATATTTTAAAAGAGTCGCCACCTAATTTTAGGAAAAACTAGGAAACCAATTAAAAATGTCTACGAAACCATTAGATTCTAGATAAGGGGTTCAAGTTATTCCGAAGGTAAGGTGTTAGGCATCCTTCGAAATCCACAATCGTGGGTCCCGACTGAATTCATTTTTTTTCAAATTGAGGAGGAGATAAAAATAAATATACAAGTAAAACTAACATGCAATATACACAAGTAATAAAATAAAACAATAATATAATAAACGACCTAAGTTTTCCTAACGTCAATATATACAAAATAATGAATAAAGAGTATAATTTGAATAGCTTCGATGGGAAGCAACTCCGGGTACCTGTAAAGACACTTAATAAAAGTATTAGTAATAAATACATATGCAATAAAAATAAATGAATTAAATAATAACTTAAAATAAAAATCTGTCTTATATACATGGTAGGCCTTGGAAATCTACGGTAATTTCTTCATTGGCCAATTTTAACATATAAGTAAATTAACCAACTAATTAAGATAAAAAAAAAAAAAATCAATCAATCAACCATAGGCAACAAACATATGAAACTAATAGAAAACGTATAAGATAATATGCAATATTTCACTAATAGAAAACGTGTAAGATCATATGCAATATTTAACTAATAATTAACATAACAAAATGAATGGTGAAATAAAATAAACTAACCAAACAATAATGACTAACAACATAACTGTTAACAACAAAACAATAAATAATGACAAACAAATAATAAAGAAATTAAAAATACAAACTATGCCTAACTTTATAGTCAAAACGTCAAAAATAAATAAATAATAAATAAAAGTCAAAAAATAAATAAAAAATTCACAAGAAATTAATGAAAGCAGTGAACAATAATTACTAGACCTATAAACAGAATTGCCAAAAATAAAAGTGAAACACAGTTATTGAAAACTAAAAAAAAATCATTAAAACTTAATCCAAAATAAAATAATAAAATAATAAAATAATAATAAACAATAGCAGCAAACCCAACAATCTATATAAACACAATAATGCAAAACAATGGAGATTTAAGGACGGAATTCCCAGAAGCTCTCTTTTTCAGTGAAACCTGGAAGAGTAATAACATCAAAACAAAAAAGAAAAGAAAAAGGGAAACATACGCTTACATCGATGGTACTTTGGCTGTTATTCCACCGGAACTGAAGCAACGATGTGGGTCTGGTTGTTTTTTCGCCGGAACTGAAGCAACGATGTAGGTCTTGTTGTTTTTCATCGAAAATTTGGACTGAAATACATGTAAATATAAACAAAAAAATATAAAATTATAAAGGGGAAAGGGGAAGGGGACTGACCATCGTTCTTATTTTTTGCTCCGGTTCATCGGAGTTTGAAGCTCCTCACCGGAGCTACTTGTTGCAGCGAGCAAAGGGGAAAAAGGCGGCTGTTGGAAATGGCGAAAGGAAAAGGGGGTTTTTGGTGGTTTGTTTCAAGTTGAAGGTTTGCTGGATGTTTTGGTCGATTTCAACAAGGAAGGAGGTGGTTTTCTGGTCGTGGGGTTGTGGGTTCGGAATTGCTGTTAGCGTCTCCGGCGTTATGAGTTCGCCGGAGAAGACGATGAGGGTGAGAGGAGAAGCTGGACAGCGGGGGTTTGGGGTTGTGTTTGTTCACTTTAGCAGCGAGAAGGAAAGGGGTTTTGGTTGTTGGGTCGCCGGAAAACATGGCACATGGAGGGAGTTTGGTGGTGAACTGGTGGCTGGATTTCGCCGGGAAAACGGAAAATAAAATGGTTTTTGGGTGGTCTGGTATTGTGAGGCAGAGAAGAGAAGAAGGGAAAAAAATGGGGGTCTTTGGTGGTGGACTCGTCAGATTCCGGCAGAACTCCGGTGAATTTGTCACCGGAAAATAATGAACAATAAAAGAATAAAAAATCTATAACTTACACCCCTAAAAATTTCATCACCCATAACTTAATGACCAAGCTATTCTTTAAATAGAAAATTGAAAACCATCAATAGTACAATACCACTATCTTAAAATCATGGGTTAAAACCACTAGCTTAATAAAATATCTGCGTATGAAAAGTTATCCATATTTGAATGAATTTCTAGACTGTGCAAAATATCAAAATGAATATTAACAAATGTAACGAATAAAATGAATATTAAAAAATATAATGAACGTAACTAACGACATGTGAAAAATACAATTTAGCACAAATAACGATTTAATCAAAGTGAATAAATATTTGAACGTAGTCAACCGGCTGTGACAAAATATATGTAATTAAAATTAATTGATAAAAAATCCTGAAATTTTGACAAATAATGATAAATATCGATAAACTTATTTAAAATTATAAAAAATATATTTTGAACTATTAAATAAATAAAACTTAAAAGTTGCGAATTTTGAAAATGTTATGCCAAAATTGGTTGTCAACAATCATTCCCGATACTCGTCCTATCTCTATTCTGCCATATAGAATGGCTCCAGCAGAGTTGAAAGAGTTAAAAGAGCAGTTGAAAGATCTCCTTGAGAAGGGGTTTATTTGACCAAGTGTCTCACCTTGGGGCGCTCTGGTCTTATTTGTGAGGAAGAAGGATGGTTCTCTTAGAATGTGCATAGATTACCGTCAGTTGAACAAGGTTACTATCAAGAATAAGTATCCTCTTTCGAGAATTGATGATCTCTTCGATCAACTTCAGCGTGCCACTTGTTTTTCTAAGATAGACCTCAGATCTGGCGATCATCAGTTGAAAGTAAGAGAAAGTGGTATCCCTAAGACAGCTTTCAGGACTCGCTATGGTCATTATGAGTTCCTAGTTATGTCCTTTGGTTTGACCAATGTTCCTGCGGCATTCATGGACCTTATGAATAAAGTATTCAAGCCTTATTTAGATATGTTTGTTATCGTATTCATTGATGACATTCTAATCTATTCGAGGAATGAGGAAGATCATGCTAGTCATCTCAGAACAGTCCTTCAAACCCTCAAGGATAAGGAGTTATATTCTAAGTTTTCTTAGTGTGAACTTTGGCTTGAGTCTGTGGCATTCTTAGGCCATATTGTTTTCGGTGATGGAATTCGAGTTGATACTCAAAAGATAGAGGCAGTGCAGAACTGGCCTAGATCCACGTCTCCAACTGATATTAGGAGTTTCTTGGGATTGACTGGCTATTATAAAAGGTTTGTCGAGGGGTTCTCATCTATTTCATCTCCTTTGACCAAGTTGACTCAGAAAATTGTTAAGTTTCAATGGTCTGAAGCTTGTGAGAAAAGCTTTCAGGAATTGAAAAAACGGTTGACTACTGTCCCAGTATTGACCTTACCAGAGGGTACGCAAGGTTTTGTGGTATATTGTGATGCGTCCAGAGTTGGATTGAGTTGTGTATTAATGCAGAATGACAAAGTTATAGCTTATGCCTCCAGACGGCTTAAGGTTCATGAGAAGAATTACCCAACCCATGATCTAGAGTTGGCTGCCTTAGTATTTGCTTTGAAAATATAGTGGCATTATCTTTATGGTGTTCATGTGGATGTGTTCACCGATCATAAGAGCCTTCAGTATGTGTTCAGTTAGAAAGAGCTTAATCTCAGGCAGAGGAGGTGGTTGAAATTACTCAAGGATCATGACATGAGTATTCTCTATCACCCAGGTAAGGCTAATGTTGTTGCTGATGCTTTGAGCAGATTGTCTATGGGTAGCACCACCCATTTTGAGGAAGACAAGAAAGAGTTAGCAAAATATGTTCATAGACTTGCACGATTAGGAGTTCGTCAATGGATTCCAGCGAAGGAGGAATAGTGGTGATGAATGGGGATGAATCATCATTAGTGTCTGAAGTGAAAGAGAAAAAAAACCAAGATCCTATTTTGCTTGAATTGAAGGCAAATGTTGATAAGCAAAAAGTGATGGCTTTGAACAAGGAGGAGATGGTGAATTGAGGTTTCAAGGTAGATTGTATGTGTCAAGGGTGGATGGACTTCAAGAAAGGATCATGGAGGAAGCTCATAGCTTCAGATATTCTATCCATCCGGGTTCCATAAAGATGTATCGTGATTTGAGAGAGGTTTATTAGTGGAATAATATGAAGAAGGGTATTGCAGAGTTCGTTGCTAAGTGTCCGAATTGCCAACAAGTAAAGGTAGAGAACCAAAGGCCCGGTGGTATGGCTCAGAATATAGAGATTCTGGAATGGAAATGGGAGATGATCAATATGAACTTTATTACAGGTTTGCCCCGGTCTCGCAGGCAGCATGATTCCATTTGGGTGATTGTAGACTGAATGACTAAATCAGTCCACTTTTTGCCGGTAAAGACTACCCATTCAACAGAGAATTATGCCAAGTTGTATCTTCAAGAGGTAGTCAGGCTTCATGGAGTTCCAATGTCGATTATTTCAGACAGAGGTGCACAATTTACTGCATAATTTTGAAAGTCATTCCAGAAAGGTTTGGGTTCAAGGTGAACTTGAGTACTGCTTTTCATCCTCAGACTGATGGTCAAGCAGAGCGCACTATTCAGACTTTAGAAGATATGTTGAGGGCTTGTGTGATCGATTTCAAGGGTAATTGGGATGATCACTTACCTCTCATAGAGTTTGCTTACAACAATAGTTATCACTCTAGCATCCAGATAGCTCCTTATGAAGCTCTTTATGAGAGAAGATGTAGATCTCCTATTGTATGGTTTGAAGTTGGTGAAGCTGGATTGATAGGACCAGACTTAGTTCATCAAGCTATAGATAAAGTGAAGGTTATTCAAGAGAGATTGAAAACAACGCAGAGTCGTCAGAAATCCTACACCGATGTTAGGAGAAGAGACTTAGAGTTTGAAGTAGATGATTGGGTTTATTTGAAAGTTTCACCTATGAAGGGTGTTATGAGATTTGATAAGAAGGGGAAGCTGAGTCCCCAATATATTGGTCCTTACAGAATATCCAAGAAGATCGGTAACGTAGCTTATGAGTTGGAGCTACCGCAAGAGTTAGCAACGGTTCATCCAGTATTTCATGTTTCTATGTTGAAGAAGTGTATGGGCGATCCTTCACTTATCATACCTACTGAAGATATTGGTATTAAGGATAACTTATCTTATGAGGAGATTCCTGTTCAGTTTCTAGATCGTCAAGTTCGCAAGTTGAGGACCAAGAAAGTAGCATCAGTCAAGGTTCCGTGGAGAAATCAGTTTGTTGAAGAAGCTACTTGGGAAGCTGAGGAGGACATGAAGAAGAGATACCCACATCTCTTTGAGTCCGGAGAAATTCCAAATTAAGGTACTAATCCTTTTCTTGGCATTTACATTAAGTTGACTTCTTGTGTTTACATTTTACTTGTTGGATGTTTGAGCTGGATGTTAGATGTTACACCCTTAGCCTACTAAGAGTAATCTCATTCGAGGATGAATGTTCCCAAGGGGGAGATATTGTAACACCCCGCTATTTGAAAGAGCTAAAATTAGAAAAATCCATTTTTGGAAAGAATGAAAATCTAAAATTTGGCAAGTTATGTTAACTATGAGTTTTGGGTCAATTTAAAACGATCATAACTCCTAGTACATGATGAATTAGTTGATCTACAAATATCAAATGAAAGGTCTTTGAATTATCTTTCCAACGCCACTGAGTTCTCTAATTTTAGAGTTCGTATGAGGGAGATATGCCCGTTTGAAGTCGGGCTATCTAGATAAGGAAAGTTAACCGAATTTTAGAGGGGTATTTTGGTCTTTTCATTATCCAATTAAGTTATTTCGTTTTTAGTAATGTATTTGAGGTTTAAACTGATTTGATTCAGTTTATGCATTCCAAATTAATGCTAGGGTTTTTAGAAAAGAGTTCAAGAAGAGAAAAGAAGAGAAAAGAGGAGAAAGGTCAAGATTTCGTCGAGTTCTTAAGGATTTCGTTGAAGATTTCACCAAGGATTCGATCCTAACAGGTATGTGAGACTTTCATAGCATTGAGTTCGTTCACCCACACACAAATCATGTTTATTTCAGCGAAATTCGTTCTAGAAAGTTGAAAGTTTGATGATCTTGAATTGTGTTCTTGAAATTGGCTTTCATCCTTGAGTTAAGATGAGATTGATGAGTTCTTGAGGAAATTGTGTCGATTTTAGAGTTGGGTTTGATTAGATTCTTGTGTACATGTGTTGGATATCTGAATCTAAAGAGAAATTGAGAAAAAAAAAAATCAAATTTAGGTGAATTGGGGTTAGAAAACGAAGAAGGAAAAAGTCGGACAGAATCTGACACGCAAGTGCGCGTCGCAGAATTGCTCCCCCAGTGCACAAAAATCCCCTCCGCGTCGCGGAGAGGACGCGGACTCCACTGTTTCAAAACTATTTTCGCGACCAACTATTAAAATGCATCTCCGCGTCGCGAACTTGCTCCCAAACAGTGTTTTCTTGACAGTTTCTCATGATTAACTATAAAAAACAATCCTAATCATCACGATATATTTCCTATCGCAAATCATAACCTTGAATTCATAATTCAAATTCAAGGTAGAGTTAAGAGTCAAGTCAAGAGAGTTCTTAGAGTCTTTCAAAAGTCTTTTGCAATCGTTTTAAAGACTTGAGCATTGAGTTGAGTAAGAGTAAGAGCGAAGTTCATCTCTTCAAAAGATTATATAGGAACTAAGTATTCCCAAGAGTAAAATGTTTTCACATTTAAACAAGAGAGGAAACACCGATTTTCAAGAGAACTTTTGAGTTAGTTTTTGAGTAATAATCTCAAACCCCAGAAAGAGTTATATTTTTATACATATGAGCTAAGTATATTTTGGAAGTAGTATTGAGCACCGATATGGGGACGAGTTTATAATAACTCAAGTCTCCATAAACCATGTAGCCATCGTGGGTAGAAAGGGTCATACTTTTTAGATGATTCCTTCATGCTTTTTAGCAGAGACTAGTGGATCACTTAGTTGAGGCGTTCTATATCTCGGCAAGTTATAGGACAGTTCTCACAGCATGGGTGAGACGCTGTATCATCACATAGCTCATAGTGATGGTTGTCGATTAGAGAAACTCCTAGAATTATATTATATTTTATTATATAAATTGAGTTGATATTGTACTTTTCAATACATTGAGTTGCTACCTACTGTTTTAAATGCTTATTATAAACTGCATCTTTATTGTTGTTTATTTCTGCATTGAGTTGAGTATCCATGAGTTGAGTAAAGCTGAGGTAAGTGTTCCTTTCAGAATTCAGTTCAAGCTTATGTAATGTTAAGTTTTCCCCTCGCATGCTCGAACATTCAATGTACTAATGTCATTTGACCTGCATAATTTTATGATGCAGATACAGGTAACTAGGATCAACATCCAGCGCTTCGTTGATCCAGTTGAGCACTCAGAGTCAGTCAGTGAGCCTCCTTGCTTTTCGGAGGATCCCTTTTTACATTATTTTTAGCATTCTTAGTTGTTAGGATGATTGGGGGTCTTGTCCTGACATCCCTCATAGTCTTAGAGGCTTCATAGACAGATAGCTATAGTTCTTTAGTCTTCACATTTAAGTTGTTTTGTGATAAGACTTGGTATGCCACTTTGGCTAGTTGAATGTTTATTCTTAAACATTCTAAGTTATTTTGAGACAGTTGAGTAGAGTTGCATCTGATTTCTTTTATTAATACTTAAAGTCTTCTGCTGAGAGTCTAGCCAGCAATGGTTCTCGAGTGCCAGTCCCGCCCAGGATGTAGGCTCAGAGCGTGACACAAATATAATTTGTTTTTTCATTTTTAAAAGCTTGAAATCGAAAATAATTATGCACTGAAAAAATATATTGGCACATGAAAGAAAATGCAAGCAAATCCCCAATTAGTTCCCCTCCATTCACATTGTCCAGAGGGATATCCTTCTTTATTGCAATTTGTCTCATTATAGCATTGCCCTCTAAATGTGCCACTAAATACCTCACAAATCTCATTTCCCACCGCCTTAATATCTGGAAATAATAATAAAAATTGTTAGACATTTTTTAATAGTTTAAATTTTAGAAGAGATGATCAGACAATTTAGAGCCTAATAATAGAGTAAAACAAGAAATTATGAGTTTTTGAATCTGGTCGATATTCATTCTCAAAAATAATATGTTTGATTTGTATATTAACAACATATTCAGTATAATTTTGCTAGTGGAATCTGAGGAGGAGGAGGAGTGGTATGTATGTATTCAAATCTTATCTCTATACATTTGTACAGTGGAGAAATTGTTTCCGATAGATCTTTGATTCATATATTAAGAAGAAGAAAAAAGCAAGGCCCGCCCACATGAACGGAGATGTCATGTGATTAATAAATAAATACCGCGCATAACAATTTAAACTTTTAGATGATATGATCATATAAATATCGGGAAAAAAAAAGACTCACCATTGGAGGTAATGAGGAGTATGTTAAAAAGTAATACCAGAAAATTAGAAAAGCAAATGTGAGATTTTGCCATATTCAAATTTCTCTTTCTCTAAAATAGCAAAGAGTTATTTAAGAATTTGGGTATTTATCTAACTCAAAGTTACCTTTATAATTAAATAATTCAAGAAGTAATGTTCTTGGTATCCTCAAAATGACCAAGAAAACATAGCAAATTTACAAATTGTTTTATATGATGTTTTCATCCTTGTTATATTTGTAGTTTTGTGTGTCATAGTAATAGATTATTGATTCCTCTAATCTAATAATTTATAGTTAGATTTTTTTTATAACACTCATAATTTATAACAATATTCTAGTGTAACAGTAATTTATTTGAAATTGATTTTTCATCTTATATTATATATTCTCGGTAATATAGAGCATTTCATTATAGCGATAAAAAAATATTCAAACAAAAGATACAAATGTAAAGAAGTTTGAGTGAGCTACATACATCATTGAAGGTTAAATACTCTATTTGTCATATTTTGAGTGACTTATTTTATTTTTTTGGTTACGAAGTTTACATCAAACCATGGCCATATAGTATATACATTACGTACATGGTCACCTTTCAGTTATGTCTTTAAAAAATAGTCAATTTTATAAGTGAAATGATCTGGGAGTTTCACCTATACAATTTGACACACCATAATTGTGGCTATTGTTCAATAACATGAACTCACTTGATTGGTTATCTAAATTTTCATCTTATTGTGAGGGTTCGATTTCTCTTGTAATCCCCTCCCTCATTTCCCTTTTCCTTATCTCCATTTTTTTAAAAAGAAAATGAAAGGTGATAATTTGTAATTTTTTGGGATAAGGCACAAGTACCCTCCTAGACTATGACCGAAATATCAGAGACACACTTTAACTAACTAATATCCTATCCCCCACTCCCCAGAACTCAAACATCTCCCACACTCCTCAACCACGTGGAGTCCCTAATTTTTTGGATAGTTTTTATCCTTTTTTGTGGTTTTACTACAATATAGAGTTTTGGTATGCTTCCATAATATCTTCATTGACTGTGATATATAAATTTCTAAATTGTATAACCAAGCATATAATAGTAGAAAAATAAAACAAACTTTGTTTTTTTAGTAACAAAATTTGTTACTCCAACCTATAACAACCCCCCCCCACCACCACCTCACAACATTGATGTGATATGTTTCAACTTTTTTCCCCTTTAAATCTTCCCTAATATTGAGATAAATGGGTTACACGTGTTTCGTTTTGTATATTCACTAGATCATGAATGCCCGTGCACGCACGAGCTCAATATGGTATTAGGCGACAGACATTCGTAATATACATACACATAGGTTGTTTACAGATTACATTTCTGATTGCATATGCAATGCTATTTGCATATTTACATTCACATTTTTTTTTACAGTAATCACAACGGCGTAGACGGAAACCTCAAAAGAAGAAAACAGAGTTAATAGTTTGGCGTAAGAGCAGTGAACCAATGCATTTCCAAAGCAGAAGAAACATAACTAAAATGGTAAAAAGAGTGAAAAAAAACTATTATAAACAGGATACTCTAGACCTAAGTTGCGGGTAGTCTTCACTTTCGTTGCCGTACCCGTGTCGGATTCTCCAAAAATACACTACTTTTGGAGAATCTGACATGCACCCATTGACATTTTTGAAGAGTCCGAACAACATAACTATAGACTATCACCAATCCTATCCAACGGACAAAAAATTGAAGGGGGACAAGCTTTTTTAACTCAAAGCTAGTAGACAAGAGGTCAGCAATTTTGTACAGTTATACCAAAATATGGATTTAAGTCACATTAAGTAATTGTGTACATTATTTGTGCTTATACAAGGTTCTTGGTCTGGAGAATTACTTTTTATAAATTAGATGTTAACTTAACTAAAGAAAAATAATAAAGAGTGTTGTACGCTTAAGCACGATTATATAGAAAGAGTGCTTTTGGTTACATTGTTTTATTTCTCAGAATCAACTATGTAATGTACAGATATGGTTAGTGATTCGCATGTCAATTCTATTGTTCTTTGATGAGTGAATAAATGGAATATGTAAAGGTTTGGCAGTGTAAAAGTAGTAGAATAACCTCCTTATCCCAGAGAAGGAGCCGCTGATATTATATTTGTCTACAACCTGAACTGTACATGTCCAATCCTCGAATTTTGGAGCGATGGCGTAGAGGGTAAGTCTATGTGTCATGCTGAGCTAACATGTAACTACCAAAGAAGTGTATTACTACCTTGAAATACGACAATATATATCAATAGTGATGGTAGAAAGAATAGCATGTAAAATTTAAAAAGTTAGAGAACATTACAATGGTGTCTGTAATAAACAAAGTCGTAGCTTATGTTATGGAATTTTTTTTTTGATGACTTCGTCATGAACTACGTTGAAGTAGAATGGTCATCATTATATCCAACGGTTTAGTTTTTCAACCTTTCTTTCACAGCCTCTCTCAATTATAGTGTGTTTTGGTTTTTTTAAAGTTGTGAGATGGGTGGACACATATAACTATTTGTGTTGTAATGATTCTTTAAATAGCAAGCAAATTATCACTATACTTATTCTTTTTTCTACCGTAGCCTATAATTTGTTTCAGTAATTTCTATTTGACAGTTTACATGACTAACAATTTAGCTCGACTCATGTTAGCAGAGAACCATGATTAACAATTTGGCTCGACTCATGTTAGCAGAGAACCATGATTAACAATTTAGCTCGACTCATGTGAACAGAGAAATAATTTCATGATACAAATTTCCAACTTCTTCTCCTAGCTCTATTCATGCTCTCTTCTTATTCTTCCTTTCACTTGGAATAGTTTTCATTTCCCCCCAAAATGGCAGTAGAAGTCTCAAATTTTTCCAATTCAATAAAGCTGAAATATGTCAATGATATCAAATTTTTACACGGTCCGTCAGTGGCCTCGTGGATGGCACTTCGTCAGCTTTAAGTTCAGGGTCGTTTTGGTCTTTTTCCTATGCATTGGGCATTTAAACTACGTCATTTAATATCTAAACTACGTCGTTTTACTTAGTCTTAGCCTAATAATCTAGTCAGAACCTACCCAAAACCCTCATTCTCCTAAAACCATCGAAATTAGAATGAAAAGAGGAGAAAGAGGCGCCAGTTTCTTCCATGAACAAGCAGAGGTTTTCTTCAAGTTCAGCCCCGAAATTCAAAGGATTTCTCCGTAGATTTCGTCACCAGGTATGTGGAATTTCACTAGTGGGTTACTTTCATCGACTAGGTCCCTAGAATTTAGTCAGTTCCTTGATAGCTTGTTTGGACCTAGGGTTGATAAATCCTTGGAGATTCTTGGTGATTTTGCTGCTGTAGTATCCATAGTCTAAATAACATGTAGTCTTGGAAATGTTGCTTAATTCCTGGTATAAAACTCAGAACCCTAGTTAGTGTAAATTCTCTTAGTTTATGAATTATACTTGCTAGGTCAGTTAAACAGAAATTCATGCTTCAGATTTCAAATGTCACATTCTCAGTATATAAATGTTGCATTCTCAGTTACCATGTCAGTATTTTGAGCTAATCAGTATTTAGTGCATTTTAGCTTCGTATGTATTTAGTTAGGAGTAGACTTAGCATTGAGTTGGACTAGGGTTCAGTGTACCCTCATAGTCCCAGAACTACGTGCCCGCGTAGGATTATAAGTCTCCTCTTTTGGGCATCAGTATTAGTGATCACGCCACAGTCATGCCTTTATACCTCTGGCAAGGTATATTGGGTCCTCTCGATGGGGCGTATACATCGGACTCCACGTTTAGCTCATGTGGTTTATGTCGATTAATAGTAGCTCCCACAGTCAGACTCTTAGTACATTGACCAGGATTTTCAGCAGTTACTTCAGTATACAGTTCAGCATGTTATCTTCATGATTAGTACTTGGTCATTGCATCCAGTTCAGTTTTCAGTTATATTTCAGTACATATTTATATTCTTACTCAGATTATGTCATTGCTCAGTTATGCTTTGTTCAGTTCATATATATCTTTTGAGCTTAGTATATCTATATCCTGCATGCTCAGTACATTCCAAGTACTGGCGCATACTTTGCGCTACATCCTTTCATGATGTAGGTTCAGGCACTCAACATCTAGATCACGCTTAGATCGATTCTCAGTCCAACTTTAGCAGCTTCAGTGGTGAGTCCTCGTACTTCGAGGACAATAGACATGCTTTCCATTTTAGTCTTTATATTCAGTTTTTTTTTCCAGTTTTTGTTAGAGTTAATTGGGGGCTTGTCCCAGCAACTCAACTCAGTTAGAGGCTTTTCAGACATATTAGTAGATTCAGCTGGTCCTTTCAGTTACCACTAAACTCCTATTATGTTTTATTATGATTATTTAGACTAGTTGGACTTGTTCCTTTTCAGATATTTATTGATTTAGTTTCTGCTTAGTTCATGTTTTCAGTATATATACTCAGTATGTTCATGATATGCCAGACTCAGGGTTAGCTTGGAGTCACTTGTGATCCTAGGTCCCGTGTTACGTCAAGGGGGTAGCCTCGGGGCGTGACAAACTTGGTATCATAGCATCAGGTTCAAGAGTCCTAGGGTGTCTGAAAGCCGCACTAAGTATAGTCTGTTTCATGGGTGTGAAGCGCGCCACATCTATGAGGGGGAGGCTACGAGGTGTTTTAAGAAAAAAACTTCACTTTCTTTTACTACTAAAAAACTGTTAAAAAACCACGGACAGAAAAGCGACGGACGACGTCGCACAAAAAAGTGACGCAATTTGCCACACTGTCCGTCGTATTTTAATAAAAATAATTATTTTAAAAATTATTTTACAAAAAGCTACGGACGACATCTCTTAGTCCTTCGCTATTTTTCGTGGATTTTTACGCCAAATATATATATAATTCATAATTAATTATTTAATATAGATAGAGACGTTGTTCGTCGCTTTTTATTAAAAATAATTATATATAAATTAAAAATTAACCACGCAGTCCGTCACTTTTAATTTATTTTATTTTATTAATTATTTTTTTATCATAGCGACGGACGACATCTTTATGTCCGTCGCTTATTGTTCAAAATATATGGTCAACTATTTTTGAAAAACAACGGACAGTGTCACTTAGTCCGTCGCTTTTTGGTCAAAATGTTGGTCAACTATTTAAAAGAAAGCGACGGATATAGAGATGCTGTCTGTCGCTTTTCATTAAATATCTGAAGACACAGACATGATTTTTCCCCATTTCTCCATTTTCCTATTTCCCCAATCTTTTCTCCTTCTCTCCACTCCGCCGCCGCCTTCCGACCGTGTCATTGCTTCCACCGTCCGACCGTTTCATTGCTGCTGCCAAGGGTCTGTAGCTACCGTCGATTAGCCGCCACCTCCTTCTCCTCTGTAACACCCCGTATCCTAGACAGACCAGATTCTAGATTTGAGAACCTATAGGTGCCACCGACGGGCACCACCCACCGACCGTAGGGTGACCCACGGTCCGTCCTGGTGGTCCGTGGTTCACCACCTGGAGCGCCTCCCAGAAAAGCCCAGAAAAATTATTCGAAGTCCAGACCTACGCCAGGACCTACAGACAGTAGGTCAGACCACGGTTCGTGGCCCAGGAGGTCGGACCCCAGATTTCTAGTCCCAAAACTCCAGAAAATTAAGCTAAGGCATGACCCACGGCCAGGACCTACAGACCGTAGGTCAGACCACGGGCCGTGGTCCAGGTCCGTGGATCGTGGCCTTCAGGTCCGAGCCCCAGACGCCATTCGACGGACGACCAGCATGGACTGTCGGTCCAGCCACGGTCCATCGGTTGGTCCCGACAGCAGTTAAGTCAGGGGTTTTTTGGTCTTTTCCTTATGCGTTGGACCCCTAAACTACGTCATTTAACCCCTAAACTACGTAGTTTTGGTTAGTTTCAGCCTAGAAACTAAATTAAAACTTACCCCAGTCAGATCATTCACCTAAAACTTAGAAAATTAGAACGTAAAGGGGAGAAAGATTTGACCAGCCCTAGTCCAAGAACGCAACAAGGTTTCGTCCATTCCATCCCCGAAATCGAAAGATTTCTCCATGGAATTCGTCACCAGGTATGTGGGATTTCACTAGTGGGTTCCTTTCGCCCATTAGGTCCTTAGAATTCAGTCAGAATCTTGATTCCCTTGATATTATCTAGACTTAGGGTTTCTTGAATGTTAGAAATTGTTGGGTTTTAGCTGCTAGAATGATCCAAATCAGATTATTATGTTGTTGCTTCAGTTCTTGCATGAAATTCAGAACCCTAGTTGTGTAGATTCGTTTAGTTCATGAATTACACATGCTAGGTCAGTTATATTCAGATATATATATCCAGTTACAAATGTTTCATTATCAGTACATTAATGTTGCATTCTCAGATTTTGCATGTCAGTATTTTGAGCTATCTAGTATTACAGAAATTCAGTCATAATGTGTTATTTACATAATCAGTTGGGAGTAGACTTAATACCGAGTTGGACTAGGGTTCAGCGTAC
>JAJONR010002416.1:0-86167 GCA_029582245.1 Solanum etuberosum | reverse complement strand
ATATATATATATATATATATATATATATATATATATATATATATATATATATATATGTTACTATTACTCTTATTTCGAATTAGTAAATTTGTAGGTTCATATGTATATGTATAGTGACTTGATTTTTTTAGATAAATATATTTTGCAGCAACTTAGAACTGTAAACTTATTACACTTTCTAATATAACACAGACAAGAATTATAAATAATCATATCACAAATTATATTAAAAACTTGTTCAAAACATTAATGAAATTTGAAATTATTTGTTAAGCATAGTACATATTATATATAGAAGATAGTATCACTAAGCTATTTTCTTATAGGCATGTTTTTGCATGTACATCGGTTGTTTCCTTCTTGTCTACATTGACCACATGATGTTTTACATGTTTTTGGTTATCATGCCCACACCTTTTCTTGTCTTTTCTTTCTAGGTTGACCAGACACTTTATTTTCTGTTGGCGGCAATAAAATTTCTTTAGTGACCTCTTCTGATACTTCTCAAGTACTTGGATCGGGCATTGAATTAACTGGTATTTCATATGTCTTCATCATGTACTCCTTAGTATAGTACAAAGAACTGTAGTTCTCTCCATCCAATATCTTGGTTGTTAATACTGCTAAGGCGTGGAAACAAGGTACTTCATCTAGTTGAAAACATTTGCATGTACATTTCATTCCTTAATACAAACAATGAATGACTTTCCCCGATGTGTGACAGAATGGAGATAATCACTTGAAGGCGTCACCTATTTAAGAAACATTATTTGATTCAAAAATAACAATATCAATAAATACATAACAGTTATACATAAATAATTTTTTACCATCATATGTAGTGCAACTTCAAGATTTTCAACAAGTATTAATTCATATTTTGCCGAAAGAATTGTATTTGTATACTGAGCTTCCTTTAAATTCTCATAATTCCATTTCTCAATCAATTTCCTCATCTCTTCAAGTAGCATTGTTACAGGCAGATTCCTTGCGTCTTTAGTTGCTGAATTGATTGACTCTGCAATGGTCGAAGTCATGGTCATTGTCCTGTTGCTTGTAGAATGTGCTCGTGATCATTTATGATATTTGATATCAAACAAGTAATCCTTTACTCGATAGTCACCTCATCCAACTTCAGTCATATAGTAATCAAAATCTTGTACGGTATATGCTCGGGCCATTGCATAAAAAAATTTCCTTATTTGTAATTCATTTCTCCTAAAAATTTCCTTGATGTTTTTTCATAAATGCCACATACAAGCATAATGTGGTAAATCTGGAAAAGCTATTGAAATTGCTCTTATTATGTTGTGATGTCTATCAGATACAAAACACATTTTCTCCCTCACACCATATGCTTCCTTAAAATTTTCAAAAAATCATTCCCATGATGCATTATTCTCTGAGTCAACAATTGCGTAAGCCAATGATAGTATATGACCTAAATAAAAAGATTCATGAAAATAAAAGAGGGCTAAACGATTGAAAAAAGGACTTGTTGGAGTAACAAACTGATGCGAAAATATAACTTAAAAAATTATTTGAAAAAAATATCGTATTCATACCTCTAGCATCTTGACAACTTGCGGTTAAAAATGTACCATGATATATGTTGCTTTGAAAAAGCTGCCATCAATTACTATAACTGGCCTGCAATGCTCCCAACCTTTTATAGAAGAATTTAGAGCTGCGAAAGCATAAAGTAAATGTCCTTCTAATGTTTTTCTCAAGCTAACAAAAGAATCTGAATTTGATTGCTTTAACATGTGCAAGTAATTTTGTATCTCAGCATACGAATCCCCTGGATCGCCGCTCAACAATTGTAAAGCTTTTAACTTTGCTTTATGTACTTTCCAGCAAGTCAAATCAATGCCAAATTATGTTTTCATATCACAGATTATATCTCTTGCAGTGTATACAACCTTTGGATCATTATATTTATCCGTTATCGATCTTCCAAATATACTTGAGGTAGCATTTCGTTATGACATTAGCCTATCTTTTGCCGGATATGTGTGGTCGGTAATGAATCTTCTAACCTTAAAATTTTTTGACTTGTGCAAGGCTGAACTTTTGAACTTCCAAGTGCAATTATCATTTACACATCGAAGAAAATACCTATAATGTAAAAAATAATATATATAGTTTACACATAGTATTCTGGTTAAACATGATTATGTAAAAATCAATGTATGCATTGATTGTGTATACATTGACGCATAAACCATACAGTAGAGTTGATATAAAATCTAATTGAATGAACACACAAAAGTTAGTCATATTTACTGTATATATGGTTGTGTGTATACATTGGAGCAAAACCAATACAATTGAATGTATACAAATAAGTATGTATATATGGTTGCATGTATACATTGATGCAGAAACATTACTATTGAATGTAATACAAATACTTATGTATACATGGTTGTGTGTATACATTGGTGCGAAAAATATACAATTGAATGTATACAAATACTAATTCATTAGACGATACATAATGTATACATAATTATATTTTTCAGAATTCAATCTTACCTTGATGCGCTTGATCTTATCACCTTAAATTGAAACTATTTTCGTATAGTATAATTTTGCATGAATGACTTGAGATTTTTTTTCTTGTAAAATTGACCTTCTGCTGGTATTTTTGTAGTAACACTCTCAATAATAGCACATTCTTCATAATATGCAGTTTCTTAAGCCGTCATGTTGTATTCTACCAAATCTAAGGTGTTTGTGTTGTTGAAACCATTTGTATCAATATGGGTATTGACATTATCAACCACAACATCAGTAATTGTAATTTCTTTTGGACAGTTGTTCACCGTTGGATCTCACCAATACAGCCCGTTTAGTAAGCTAAGCATTTCCATCCTTTATGATTATGAAAAAGGAATGGATAGAGAGGAAGGCAGCCGCCGGGTTATCAACAACTTTTGACCTGTCTGCCTGGACATAAGATACTCTTCGACTATCATCAACCAGAAGCCACTCTCCGGGGCACGGATCAGGGAATGGAAAAGCCTTTGGATGAATGAATTTAGGTATCGAAGTTTTACTGTTTGACACTCCCACGTCTCTTTTTGATAGTTAGTTGTAGACAAGTTTTTTAAAAATAAATCTAAAATATTTCCCTTTTTTAGTATTGGACTAATAGTTGCTAATTTTTTTTGGACTAAAATATGCTAATTAATTCTAGGCTAAAATTTGTCAGTTGTATGAAATTATTGTACCTCTATGTCATTTCCTCGTGAAATATTAACACAATATTCTCAAGAAGATAAAGAGGACTATATTATCCAATTTTATTTTAGTAAATAGAATAATAGCCACAAAAATTATGCTACTATGGCAAAATAAATTCTTGCCATAATTAAGTGTATATTACAATTTAAAAAAAATCTAATAAAACAGATTGTCAGATTGCTATAGATTTATGAGCTATAATTTTATAATATACTTATTGGACCATCCAAATTTATAAATTCAAAGTGTGAAATAAAAATGTTACGAATCACAAAGTATGAAAAGATTTAATGCTTACAAATTATATTAATATAAATGTTCTTTAAATATAAATATTTTTAAAAATTATATACATCTAAAGTCCGTGGTTTGATTTCTTTTTAATTGAAATCAAATCAAATCAATTATAATTATTTTTTCTTATAACAAATTAAATAGCTAATCAATTTTTTTTTTCAATTTGCTAATTTGGTACATTGAAGGCAAATATTTTATTTATAATCTTATAAATTCTTGAATCTTACTTCAAGTTTTCTCTATTTCTTTAAAAAAGAAAAATTATATAGATCTTTCTTTTTTGTATATAGAAAAATAACTAACAATATTTCTATTTATAATATTAAAAAATAAATTAAACTAGGACTTAAAAACTAGGACAAACAAATCCTAACTAGACAATAATTAAATAAGTATAAAAGACAAATTCTAAACAACTTAGGATTTCTACTCTAATTTTGATTTATTATTCCAACATTTATCAATTTTGTTGAACCCCTCTGATTGTAACTATAGGTTTTATGGCAACTTTGGCCTATTTTTGGTTTATTATTTTGTGAAATTTTATTTTTACGTAAAACGTTTTTGTTTTTGTTTAGGACAACCTTAAATCTTCGTGTGTAGGAAGCCCGGAAAGCACGCCGCGTGTAATTGCGAGTAAGGGGCATATGAGGAAAAATTTGTATAAATTGTTGTTGAAAAACCCTAACTCACACTATTTTGTCTCTTTCGAACTCTGATCCGAGAAGCTTGGGAAAACCTAACTTCTCTTTACTTATACACAACAACAACTCCTCTTTCTCATCTCTTCTTCAGGTAACTTCCTTGGAATTCCTTTTCTTTTTCAAACTTCAATGGCGAAAAGATACACAATGCTGCTCTTTTTTTCTTTTGTTTTTTTTAGTTTGGCGTATAGGAAGTTATTGAATGCTCCGTTTTTTGTTTAGTTTTGTTTAGTTTGACGGAGATGTATCTCTTATAAACTGTTTTGGGGTTGTGATTTAGTTTTGAAACTTGATTTGTTTGTCAAGTAGGTAGAGGATTCCCTGGTCTTTGTTGGTTGTTGAGCAGAGAGGTGGTTACATTCTCTTAAAATAAGTGGGGCTATTCAAAACAGAAGGCTACTATAATTTATGTGATTGATTTTGTTAATCTTATGGAACTGAGTAATATTAATATGTCTAGTGAATTTCTTACTTGAGTCGGATAATGGAACATTATCTCTATATAATGTTTTGAGGGGATGGGGGAGTAGAAAATTTTACCTAAAATTGTTTTGTAAGTGCTAAACTTTTTGGTGAAGCAAATTGAACTTGTTATGGTGGAACTGGCAAATCTTAACACACAAGTGCTTGATGATTATTCCTTCTAGGGTTCTAGATAATCTAGTTAAGGTGGTGTGAGGGTTAATTTTGATTTTTATCTTGAGGTTGATTTGCTTGCCAGTACAAGATTAAGATAGATATTTTTTGTATTGTTTTGTTATTATTTGTTAATGTTGGGTTTTGTTTTTTGAGAGTGGTAATGATCTTGTTAATGTTGAGTTTTTATTCCTGGTTGGACACATTTAACTAAATCAAGAACTGGTGTGTTTAAAACTACAAGAGAACATAATGTAGTTCCATAAGAGGTAGTTTTTTTTTTTCTAAATGGAATTTGTAGTTCTGATAGGTATAGTAATGAGCTATGTCATTCTTTTGATATTCTCCGAGACCTACATGTTTTAGTTTACCTTGGTTTGTTTTTTTTCGGTTGAAGACTGGCGGTGTTATGAAATTTAGATGTTTTGACAATATGTAAGTTCACACTAACCCTTTCTTTGTCCTAATGTGATGTGAAGTCTATCTAGTCATGGTGGGTGCAGCTCCTGATGGATCCCAATTTGATGCTCGTCAATTTGATTCAAGAATGACAGAGTTGTGAGTACTACTGCCTCAATTATGTTGTTGCTTTCTCATTTTCAATGTTTTGGTATTCTTCATGAGTTTCTCTATCTACACATAGGCATACCTGTGAGTTGCAATGTTTATTGTACTCATGGTGGAAAATACTAAATTTTTGCTATACATGCATCAAATTCTTCTTTAATTGTGGATGCAGGCTAAATGCTGAAGGGCAAGAGTTTTTTACCTCATATGACGAGGCTTATGATACTTTTGATGCTATGGAATTGAAGGAGAAACTCCTGAGAGGCATTTATGCATACGGTCCGTTGAAAAATCTTTTCTGCTTTTCTTTTTTGGTTCATGACTTGTGCACAGTTTATTAAGAAGAAAAGATGTGTTTTGCCTTCTGTTCCTCGCCGTGTGCATATGTGTCAAGTTAAGGTGCAGTGTATTCACATTTAGGTCATCTTGTATCCCATAAGCTCTATCTAATATTGAAGTATAACCTTGTAGGTTTTGAGAAACCCTCAGCAATCCAGCAAAGGGGAATTGTACCTTTTTGCAAAGGTCTTGATGTGATTCAGCAGGCTCAGTCTGGAACGGGAAAGACTGCTACTTTTTGTTCTGGAGTTCTGCAACAACTGGACTATGAACTGTTAGATTGCCAAGCCTTGGTCTTGGCACCTACTCGTGAGCTTGCACAACAAATTGAGAAGGTCATGCGAGCCCTTGGAGACTATCTTGGCGTCAAGGTTCATGCTTGTGTGGGAGGTACCAGTGTCCGTGAGGATCAAAGGATCCTTTCAAGTGGGGTTCATGTTGTTGTGGGAACACCTGGACGTGTATTTGACATGTTGAGAAGACAGTCTCTCCGCCCTGATCACATTAAGATGTTTGTATTGGATGAGGCTGATGAAATGCTCTCCAGAGGGTTCAAGGATCAGGTAACTAGCAGTGCCCTTCTCCCCATATTTGTATATATACCTATAGTTTCTGTGAATGCATAAGCACTTTTGTTTTGTGTAGATATGCCTGTCTATATCTGTCTTTTTTACTTAAGTATCAACGTGTAATTTATTAAAAGAAAATGGAAGTCTAAATCCGTAACATCCTTCAGTTCAAATGGTATACAAATGATGCTAGAATGAGAGCACCAACATCAGTTCTGTAATTTGTATAGTCATAATGTAGTGGTTTTGATTATGCTTGGAAGTTGTTTTTCTTTTATTCTGAGAAATATGTGTCTCTGTAGAGTGGTTCACTTGTGTTCCTTGGGAAGAAGGGTGTGGAAGGTTTAGTTATTAGCTAAAGTGATTTCTGGTTTATGATGCACTTAGCATACTCGAGTGACTCAATATTTTCTATGTGCTAGCTTCTTTTCTTTCACAATTAAGTATGCTGTGACAGTTGTAAATTCCATAGTCCTGCTTCCCAGGAATTTGTGAAGCTGTAAATTATGTGTGGGAATCCCCAGTATGTGTGCTAGGGTTCTGCGAACGTATTCATTGCCTGTGCTTACGTGGCATATTTTCTCTAAAAAATTACAGTCCACAGCTTAACATGATTTCTACCCTGGTTCTAAAGGTTAATACTTTTTCTTTGTCTCCAGATCTATGATATTTTCCAGCTCTTGCCTCCTAAGATTCAGGTTGGTGTTTTCTCTGCCACAATGCCTCCTGAGGCCCTTGAGATTACAAGGAAGTTCATGAATAAACCTGTGAGGATTCTTGTGAAACGTGATGAACTGACCTTAGAAGGTATCAAACAGTTTTATGTGAATGTGGAAAAGGAAGAATGGAAGCTTGAGACCCTTTGCGATCTATATGAAACCTTAGCCATCACACAGAGTGTGATTTTTGTGAATACTCGTCGCAAAGTCGACTTGTTAACAGACCAGATGCGAAGCAGAGACCACACAGTCTCAGCTACCCATGGTGACATGGACCAGAACACTAGGGATATTATAATGCGTGAATTCCGTTCTGGTTCCTCTCGTGTTCTCATAACCACTGATCTTTTAGCCAGAGGAATTGATGTCCAACAAGTCTCCCTCGTCATAAACTATGATCTCCCCACTCAACCTGAAAATTACCTTCATCGTATTGGACGTAGTGGACGGTTTGGTAGGAAGGGTGTTGCAATCAATTTTGCAACCAAGGATGATGAGAGAATGCTTTCCGACATTCAGAGGTTTTACAACGTGGTGATTGAGGAGCTTCCAGCAAATGTCGCTGATCTCCTGTAAGCTTCCTGCTCTGATGGCTGGCTACAAGAATCAAACAGCAGGCCGTTGTTTGATTTGGCCATTTCTCCACACTTAACTCTCCTTTTCTTCTTTTTTATTAGTCTTGATTTATATATTTAACTGTTTGTTTAGTTTACTAGTCTTAGTGTAATGCTGAACTAGTTAGTAATACACATTAGATTGTCTAATTCATCATATACAATGGTAGGCTCTCTTTTTATTATTGTTAATGATACGTTGGTGGGCTTTTTCAAGTTTTTATTTTTATTTTTGACATCCAAAATTGTATTTCAAGTATAATCTATTATTATTATTACTAATTCGCAATTTGGTAGAGATGCTTCCATTTTCCAGTAGCAAAGGAGAGGGGTAAGAGAGAAGACAAGGAAAGGGTGGGCTACATCTGGCCAATCTTCACGTAATTACACGACTTAAGATAACTTAATAGCTAAATACTTCTACCATTTTAATTAATTACAAAAATCCTCTTTTTTTCATCTCTCTTAACATCGAGATATATTACTCTATCTCTATCAAATACATTATAATTTTGTTTGTGTACAATATATTTAATACAAATGTTATTGTTAATATGAATCTGGTTTATGGTTATATATCTGATACATAACTTATATATCTAACAAATAACTTATGTGTCGTTTGCTTTGTATCGGGCGAAAGAGCAATGAGCAATATATCCGAAAGTTTTGAAAATTTTGGAATTATTGTAATTTGAAAAACTTTCGGGATAAGATATAACTAGCACCTAAATTGTTGAGATTTCTGTACTTTATACCTTTTTTCAAGTGGAAATACCGATTTGGGTCATCGAGTACCAATAACAAAAAAGAAGAGTTTTCGTAAAAAGCGGATCCTTGGGTATTTAATTGATTATCAAATATAGCATTAGTTTTGGCTAATTATCAAACCTAGAAATAATTTTGTTATATTTGTTTGCTTAATTTAATTGGATACATGGTATTTTTTCACTCAATCTGGATGCTCACTTATATTTGATAAAATATATGCTTGTACCCGTACTAGAAAAATCACCCAACCATCACTATAACTTCAATTCAAAGATATTTTCAGATACAATTCAAATACAAATATTCAAATACACTCATTGATATGAATATATTTTACCACTAAAATATATTAAAAATATAAAGTACTCTTTTTTTTATTTTACTCTTTTTTTAAAAAATAAATAATAATTTACTCATAAATTTATTATTAAAATGAAACATGGCCCCTAAAAATATTGGGAGCTAAAGGCCTTTGCCTGAACTTGTTTCACTCAAGAGCCGACACTGATAGCCGCTTTAATCATCCTAAACTCAAGGTAAAATGTATATGTTTATTTTACATTTATAAATATATTCAGTATGATTCGATTTTTTTTCATGGTATTTTATAAAATTTAAAACCTATTTTTAGGGTAGGTGAAGGAGGAAAGGGGGGCGAGATGTCATCAACAATAAAAAAATACTAAGTTATTAAAATTCCTTCATTTAACATATTTTAGGTCAATTAATGGTTTTTAGACCCATATTAATTTTAATATAAAGAATAAAAGTTGGCAGTCAAATGTAAACGCACGCCTAAGGGAAAGGATGTTAAATATGGGGAACAAATATCCTTTGACCTCAAAACAATATGGTCCCCCGCTAATAACAATATGATTATTCCACTAATTTATTTCTTCTATCTTTCTTACTTGGTCCCAATTTTTGTCCTTTCATTCTTTCGACCGAACCTTCACCTCTTTTTGCCTTAAAAAAATGTTTGGCACCTCATAAACTTCCAAACGCCTCTCCGATCTTTGTCACTTCCACCCAAAAATGCACAGCACATATTTCACGCATTGCATATAAACATATAAATCCAAATCCAGTTTTATGTGAAAATTCAAAAATCAAACCGCCTTAAGCACCAATATCCTCATCTTAGATCCTCTTTTTCAGTTACCGATAACTGAAATTCATTGCATGTCGGTTTCGATTTCTAATCTCCCTTCATTTCCACACTGATTTTGTAATGCCGATCATGGAATTGCCGGAGAATCAAGGAGCCACCGCGACGGCGTCGGGTATTGAATCCGATCTTATTCGGAGAAGACGTGGTAGTAATGGTTTTGAGCCGGCAACTGCAATCAACGGTGCAGATGTGAATACTACTGATGATGTATGTGGAAGCGGTGCTGGATTTGAAACGATTAATGAGCCGAGTAAATCGGTTGGTGAATCCAATCCAAGGGAAGAGGAGGACAGGAACGATGCTGTTGCCAATGGAGACGAAAGCAAAACAACCGAAGCAACAACTGCCTATAAATTTTCTTACAGGGCGTCTGCGCCAGCTCACCGACGAATCAGGGAGAGTCCTCTTAGCTCCGACGCCATTTTCAGACAGGTATGTTTATTTTTCACCATTTACTTTACAATGACAGAGGAATTTTGCTAGTTACGTGGCTCCTCATTTGTGCGTCCTCCTTGTTATAGGAGGTCAAACAAGCCTTGGGTTGATTGGTAGTATGTCTATTTTAGGATGTAATTGTGATCTATGTGATTTATGAGGGAATGCATCTACATGCCTAAGTCCAAAAGTATTTCTCTATTTTCTGATTACCTGTTAAAGGCTGGGAATACTAGTGGTGATAATAATTAGTTGCAGAAGTTGAAGTGCATATGCATTCGATATCATTGGGTCAATGTTTGAATTGGAGTAAATCATGGTGTGAGCAGTAGATGACAGAGCACACCTTCCACACTGTAGTTATTGCAATTTGCAGAACTGTTAATTTCCTATTTCTAGATAGCAAGGCAAAAAGGACTTGTACCACATTTCAGGGTTAATACGGTTGAGGTTTAAAGGAAAATGAGAGTTTTTGTTGTAATGAACTGCAAACCATGCTGAACTGGGGCTGAAAACAGAGGTGAACAGGGACATGGTCTTAGAGAAAGTTCTTATTTTCCTTCAAAAAAAATTATGTTCCTTCATTTTGTGTGGTCTCATCCATATTGTCATATGTGAAGTGGCTACTGTTGAATTGGACAACTGACGGCCTGTTTGATGATGGTAAACAAAAAGCCAATGTTAGACATGGCAAATAAGCTTAGATTGAGATAAGTTTTTGTTTTTTTATTGAACTACTCACTCAGCAATGAGTCAAGACTTTAGCTTTATGATAGGCTGTTGTTTTGAGCAAAGAGAATACATTCTTTTTGTCTGTTGGCCCCATGCACTAGAATTATAAATGCAGTTGGGGTTTTCCATAAGCCATTGATTTCATCGGTCAACTTGACTTTCACATTTTCTTGAGTGATATTGTCCACTAAAAAGGATCAACTGTGCTCAATGTGCAGTAGTTTTTCTTTTATAAGACACGAACTTCAAAGAGACTGCCCGCACATTAGTCCTACACTTTTTGTTAGCATCAGCTGGACTTGCCATCAGAGGAAACTAGGTATTGCAATTTGCCAGCGTCCTTGATGTGCTTCATTCAATCACACAACTTAAACCTAGTGTCTTAAATTAAAATCTTGCAATTCCAAATTTTTTTCATATACCGGTTTCAATTTTTTGATGTATCAACCATTAATCTGTGATTACCAAAAGGTATTCCTGCCACAACCAGTGATCATGCAGAAAAAGAAGCTGTGCTTACCCGTCATCTGAAAGATAGGGTACTAAAACAAAGAGGTCAGCCAAAAAGGTAGTCCTGCCACTGTCAGTGATCATGCCACATGAGAAGCCGTCCTTAACCCATCATCTAAATAATATATTTTCACCCTGTGTGATCTAGGGTATACTCATAGTACAGTATGGTCACCAAATTTCAGGAGAAGATATATAGAACTGTTAATAGGTAATACGTTCTTGTGATATTTGGTTTCATCACACCTATACTGTGCTTTATAGAGGAAAGCATAGCAGGTGACCTTTGACAAATGATAAGAGTTACTGTGAAATATTATCAGTATTGACTAATGATTATTAAACTTATGAAGACAGTGTAAGTCTTTCTCAAAAAAATTAATATCTCTCTCAAAAAATGAAGACAGTGGAAGTCTATAAACTTTTTGCAGACGAAAGATACTCAACTTCATGTTTTTCGTGATTTTACATTTCATGTGGCTCACAAGTAGCATTATATTTGCTATAAGAGAGTTACTATGCTATATTATCAGTATTCACTAGTGATGTATGAACTACTGAGGTAAGTGGAAGTCTACAAACTTTTTGAAGACTAAAGAATTTCAGTTTCTTGTTTTTCTTGACTGCATCTCATGTGGCTCACTAGAGCTTATACCTTTGTATAAAGCGGGCATAAAACTCTTTGCTGATGCGCAATATATGGTTCTTGTGGTAGAGTCACGCAGGCTTGTTCAATCTCTGTGTGGTGGTGCTGATTGCTGTTAACAGCAGGTTGATTATCGAGAATTTGATGAAGGTATACTTCTTTCTGTAATATCACTGTAATTAATTTGACTAGACAGTGCAATTTGTTGCCTGCCCACTTGTTTGATGCATCAGTATCGCCATCTAAGCCAATCAATGAATAGGAATAGGGTTACAAAAGAGATGATATGTCATTTCAAAATGTTTTAAGTACTATACTGCAGATGACAAACTTTGACTACTCTTGCAGTATGGCCTGTTAATTAGGGCTGGCTTTTGGTTTAGTTCAAAGTCATTAAGGGATTGGCCGCTTCTAATGTGCTGGTATTGTCATCTTGAGCCCCCCTTCTCTTTGCTCTGATCTTAATACCTACTATTCTTTGGACAAAAAAGTTTGAAAGTCTTCATTTGCTTCCAGTCTCATTCTCCAACTTTTGCCTCTCACTGCTTTCCTTGTGGAGAAGATGGCACAGAAGAGGCGTTTGACTGAGCGTGTAAGTCGAGATCACCTCTTTTTGTATGTTTCCTTATTTTTTCCTTTCTAAAATCCATCCTTGTTATGTGAAGTGAAAATTTCTTTCACATGGAGTTCTCACCGACTCGTTTTCCTGTTTATAGTGAAGGAAGTTTATGCTGGTGTGTTTGTGGCCATTGTGATTTTCACTTGTGATGTTTTGACTATTTTTATGATCCATAAATACTTTAAGACTCCAACTTAATCAATAATTTTTTCTGCGTGATGCTGCAGGTGGTGGTCATTCTTCACATAACTATAACAACAGTTGCCATTTTGTATCCAGTTCTGGTCATTCTCAAGTATGTCTTTATGCATTGTAATCATGAAACTTTGATATATATCCTCTTAAAAGTGTATGATAGGCGGTTCTTGCTGCTTCCATGTTTGTGGTAAAACTGAGAAATTTTCTAGCTAGTGAATATTTTAGATGTCAAAAAATGACTATTTATTGGGACAGGAGTTCTGCTTAGGAACAAATATTTGATTCCGAGTTTAACTGGTTGAGATATTTTAAAACCTTCATTTTGGGATGTTGGCTAGCATAATCACTGATGTAAAATTTGGATTACCATTACGAGGGGAGAATTTTCAACTGTACCTGTCCAACTGCTATTTCTCTAGCTGGTATATATTTAAATTTATATCAAGTTAATGCTTTTAAACTGCACAGGTGTGATTCTGCTTTTCTGTCTGGTGTCATATTGATGCTCGTTGCTTGTATTGTGTGGATGAAGCTGGTTTCTTATGCACATACAAATCACGATATGAGAGTACTTGCAAAGTCTATTGATAAGGTATTATTAATCCGTGTCCTCTTCTCATGGACCCATAGGATCTGCGCTTGATTAAAGCTTCATTTTTGGGTGTGAATATTAAAAATCATTAGATTAACCAACTTCAGTGATTTATCTTATTCTTGTGGTTTGAGCAATTTTATATCGAATCTATTATATCTAGCTTTTTTATGTTCTTTTTCTTTCTTTATTCACTTATTTTCAGACCCCACTTTGTGGGCTTTCACTGTGTATGTAGTTCTTGTTATTCACTTATTTATGTTGTTAGGTTGAAACTTCAGATGCGGATTACTCTTATGATGTTAGCTTCAAGAGTTTAGCTTACTTCATGGTTGCTCCAACATTATGTTATCAGGTATGATCAGTTAAATCTTGCAAAATTTTATCCAGTCATTTTCTTCCATTGTAGCGAATGTGCACCATGACATCATTAGCTTATGTCTGTTTGCAAATTAACCCCGATTCTAAATAGATAAACTTGTCTATGGTGGTTTGCAATGTTTAATATAGAAATTAGGACTGGATGTCTGTGCCTAGTTGATGCTTTCAGGTTTTGGGTTTGGTCATAGAGGGCTAGACATTATTGCTGATAAACTTGTATTTGATATGTGCCAAATTAACTATCATACATAGACTTCAATGGTCAAAGTTATATAATTTGACCATCAAACTATTATAAATCTATCAGACATTTTGCAACTAAAAACTCAATCAGTAGATACTACCATAACTAATTCTACAGGGTACCTACAATGTCCACCAGCACAAGTACTGGTAACTCTGTCCACCAAGGCTTTTAGGAGTCGTTTGGTTTGAATACAAGTTATGATGGGATTAGTTATGATGGGATAAGTTATGCTGGGGTTATTTTTTATTGGGTGTTTGGTTTGTTGTATTCAAAATAATATGCATTGCATAAATTTTAAGAACAAATTATTTTCTTACAAAAATAACCTACATGAATGTGAAAAGTGATGTATAAAAAGGGTTTAAAGGGATATCTTTGTCATTTACCGATTTTATCCCGGGATTACTATACCACCCTAGGGGAGGGACAACGTATTCTGGTACTAATTATTAATCCAGGGATAAGTTATCCCGAACTTGCCAACCAAACAACAAATTAAGTGGCACTATAATTTAATCTCAGGGCTATTTGGTGTTATCCTTCAACACCAAACGACCCCTTACAGGTAAGAAGAAATCACCTAGTATGTTTGTCTTTGGGATTTGAACCAGATACCTCATGGTTCTCAACCTGCTTTATTGACCACTAGGCCACACCCTTGTTCTGACATCATTCTTAGCATTGGACAATTTGGCTACGAGGGTAAAGTAAATTAGGTCACAAGTGGGAGAGAGGGGCTATCGATCTTCTAAATATATAAAAAATTAGGAGCTTTAAATTGGTGTTGCAATTGCTTGGTGGTAGGAATCTTGTGATTTGTAGTCATCAACTTATAATTTTTGTCTTTTAGATTTTGAAATTGTTTTGCAGGGTGCTGATCCCTAATATTAATTTTAATAAGTCTAATTTCTTCCCGGCTAGTCTGCTACCCTATAGTATGTATCATATGGTCAGGTATCTCATTTGTTAAAATCCTCATTTTTCCCTCTCTACAACTATTGCCTTCAAATGCTTTCCGTGATAGATTCCGTGCTCAAAACAGTTTGTTCAAATAATATTGGTGCAAATGGAGTAAATTATTAAAAAACCATTTTAATTAAGATACACATGTAACTATACTAACTTGTTATTCTTGTATGCTTGACGATGTACCTTGGACTTAGTATTGTTGGTATTTAGATGTTTTAAATTACTCATTGAGATTGCAAAAGGATTGGGTTATATGATACTCTTTAAACTATTTACTTTGCTGCCTTTGAATTTCTTATTGAATTTTACGGTTCATACTCAAGACTCCAAGAGCAGTTCCTTGTAATTTAGAACTTTAGGTCAAGTTCAGCTCAATTAGTATATTTAGGAAGTTGTTGAATTGAACATATTCATTCATTTTGACTACTATAGTGTATTTTATCATGCTAATTTGGGTCTGGTCCTGAAAGACAACTCAACCAAACAATTAAGCTAGAACTGAACAAAGTTCATTCCATGATTATCCACTATTGAAGGATTCTTTTCTATCTAGATTAATAACTTATTGTGGTTCCCTCTTCCTTTTTCTTACAAAAAATTATACGCTAACATCTTATAATTGTTTTTTTGATAACCAAAGGAAATAGGTTACTCAAGCTATTATCTTATCATGAAATCCCCTTTTAAATAAAAATCCTATGTAAGGGATCAAAAATTTCACTCTAGGAGTTGTTTCTTACATCAACTCATTAGTTTTTTGATTTATTTATTCTGTTATCTGAAGCTTAGCTATCCCCGCACTCCATGCATTCGCAAAGGTTGGGTGGCCCGACAATTCATCAAGCTGGTAATATTTACAGGATTGATGGGATTTATCATAGAACAGGTGATTTTTTCTTTCGTGAAGGTTCAGAATTTCCTCTGATAAGCATAATTACAGTCTGACGGGATTCATCCTTGTGCAGTACATTAACCCAATTGTGCAAAATTCACAACATCCTTTGAAAGGAAACCTTTTATATGCCATTGAGAGGGTATTGAAGCTTTCGGTTCCAAATTTATATGTCTGGCTCTGCATGTTTTATTGCATCTTTCATCTTTGGTATGTCCCTCTACTTTTTATTTATTTATTATTTACTTCTTTTCCTTTTGTTCAATGCCGGAATCCCTTTTCTTGCAAGAAATGTGTGCTGTAAAATCCTTCAGAACAATTACCATTAACATCGTTGAAGTGTCTGTCTCCACATGTTTCCCCTTTCCCAATCGAAACATGTTTATTCCAACTTTTGATGCTTAGTTAGTAACAGTTGAAGTGTTAATTGCTTACTAAAATTTGAATTTCTAAACATGATTAGTGCTTACTAGTGCGCAATATGAGCCCATATTTTGGTAACCCGCCCATACTTTAATGGTTGGGTGAGTGACTTTTTACATGAGTAAAATATGGGTTTAAACCAGTTAGAATAGTAATATCTACAATCCTACTTAGAATAGGAATAGGAAAAGAAATAGTAATAGAAATAGGAATAGTAAATAGTATCCTATTTGGTAAAGGATTGTATTGTAGTGTAGTAAATAGTATCCTATTTGGTAAATGATTGTATTGTAGTGTCTATAAATAGGGTCTTTGTGTAATAATGTAGACACAACAACAATTCAATAATATTCTTTTCTTATATTTCTCACATGGTATCAGAGCCTCTACGATGTTGGTAGAAAATCAAAGAGCTTCCGCTGCCGGCGGGTGGCTATTACTCATGTATGCTGCCTGTCTGGCCAATGGTTATGTTAGCAAAAGTTGGGTCACCGTGTATCTTTCATGTGACTATTTTCTCATATCTAATTTGTGTAGCACCGTGCCATTTTTCTGGAGACTACTTTTTTCATATTTAATTTGTGTAGCACCGTGCCATCCTTCCGGTGACTACTTTTTTTTTGCATTTCTAATTTGTGTAGCACCGTGTATCTCTCCGGACTACTTGTCATATTTAATTTGCGTAGTACCGTGGATTTTTCCAAACTACTTTCTCGTATCTGATTTGCGTAGGATTGTGTCATCATTCCGATCCTACCCATATAATTTCTCTTTTCAGGATGGTTGTGCCATCATTTCGATCCTATCCATATTATTTCTCCTTTTCAATAGGATCGTGCCGTCAATCGAACCTTTCCTATATAATTTTTATTTTCCAGTTGGGTCGTGCCATCATTCAGACCCTACCCATATAATTTTATTTTTTAGATTGTGACCACTTTAACCATCAAATCTAATACTCCGACATATGAGCATGTTTTGGCCAGTTTTTCGGTGACTTTCTTGTTTAATATCGACTCGTCTATTGATTCCAACATGATCCATATACTTTATACTAGATTGTGAGCACTTTACGGCGACCGCTGCATTGTGAAGAAGTCTATATAGAGCAACCACCTAATTTTGTTGCTCAGGGGGAGTTTAGTAGTCTTGTATGTCGATTACGTAAGTCACTCAGTGGTCTAAAACAGTCTTTGCAAGCTTGGTTTGGGAAGGTCCAACACTGTAATTTTATCACTCTGTGTTTTATCGGCATTATGCATCAAATTCAGTATTTCATGAGAAGACCAAAGCACATTGAGATTGATTGTCAATTTTGTGAAGTCGAGTGATATCTCACCAAGCTCCTCATCGGTCCTCGTATTAATTATATTTGTTACAAGCTAGATATATATGATTTGTATGCACTAGCTTGAGGGGGAGCGTTAGAATAGTAATAGGTATATACAATCCTACTTAGAATAGGAATAGGTTTATACAATCCTATTTAGAATAGGAATAGGAATAGAAATAGTAATAGAAATAAGAATAGTAAATAGTATCCTATTTGGTAAAGGATTGTATTGTAGTGTCTATAAATAGGGTCTTTGTGTAATAATGTAGACACAACAACAATTCAATAATATTCTTTTCTTATGTTTCTCACAAAACCCATATTCAACCCATAAAAATATGGGTATTCATGGTAAAATATGGTAAAATATGGGTAAATATGGATTAGCCAAATGGGTTAAGCTTCCAACTTTTATTCACTCAAAATTCACGACATACTAAAAATGTTGTAACTTTTCTTCCTTTTTATGTTCTGTAAAACTAATTATTCTTCTCTATAATTGAAAATGTGAAGTCTTTGGCCCTCCAAAAAATATATATATTAAATGTACATTTTTTTTGTTAATTATAATTATATTTTCTTATTTGTTTAATTTATATTGGATAACAAATAATAGTGTAAAATAAGAAAATCATGTATTATTATTGGAGGTGTCAAAAATGAGTCCATCTATAGGTAACCCGCCCAGAATTTTAAGGGTTGGGCTCAAGATAATTTGAATTGGGTTCAATCTCAACCAATTCAAGCCTTAACCTATTTTAAGAGAATCCTCAATTGAGCCCAATTTAATCTCCAATTTCAACCCTTTAAAACTCTTTATTTGCATTAATGTAATGTATGTTCCTATATTGAAGGTATGAATTACAATCTATTTTATATCTTTTAGGATTTATCTATCCATTTGTAACTTCTTTTTTAAAATTTTCTTGAGTTGAAATTCAAATTGTGGTTATAAAACTTAGAAAACAATACATTAAAATTATTGAGATCCAGCGGGTCAAATTGGGCGGGTCTAGACCCAACCAGTTTTTAAGCCCATTTGAGCCCAACCCATTTTAGCCCAAAGTAAACTTGGACGGATCAAGACCCAACCCAATATCTATTTCAACCCATTTTAATATCTTCAATTTCAACCCAACCCGCCCATTTGACACCCCTAATTATTATTGATATTGCTTAAAGTGCATTAAGCATGTTTTACTCCTAAAATGCAAATATTCATTTAATTTGAAATTAAAAATATTTTCCCCTTGTTATTACATAAATTTATTTTATATTGAAAAGTTTTAGGATTTTTTTTTTGACTTTTATGATACAATAAAATTAAATAAAGTATTTTCAACATTTTTCATCCAAAAAAAGACTCAAATATTCTCCATGTTGAATTCTAAAGTTAGAGTACTATTTACTCATGAAAATATGGGTATGAAAATATGGGTAAATATGGGTAAACTTTTATTTTACCGAACCCATTTGTTACCCAATCCAGTTTTACCCATATGAAATATGGGTGGGTAGAATTAGTACTCATTTTATACTGACCCATTTTCAACCCGCCCAAATTTGACTCAACCCGCCCATTTGCCACCACTAGTGCTTACTATCAAGGAGAAAAGAAAGGATCATATGGTGCCTAAAAGAACCTTGGGAGGTTTTCAGTGAGCCTGAATGGTTTTAGTTAGCATATATCTGATTGAAATCTGTCTGTCCCCGTCCCCCCCTCCCCCACCCCACCCCACCCAAATAAAAGGAGAGAACAGGTTCCCCTAGAATAAGAAAGTACCTTTTAATTATGAATGCCTTAATGCTAAGGCCTTCTGAATCCTTTGAATAGTTATGATTGTTGGTATGACATTAGAACTCATCTGATGTTTAGACAATGCATTCTTCCTTATTTTTGTTAGTGTTAAAGATTCAGAGTCATGTCATCATAACTTATCTCTTTGCTTTCTCTTCGAAACTGCGTTGGTGTTTGTAAAGATGGATCTTGGGCCTAACTCAACCCCAAAAGTTAGCCTGTAGGGTCCAAGTTCATATAAAGAGACCAATTGTCTATCCCTTTTCCGAATGTGGGACTTCTTAACACTCCGCCGCAGGCCCAAACCTCGTTAGCGTGGGCAATATAAATGGGGTCTAACATTGGTGAACAAAGAATTGGGATGGGCATGGCTCTAATACCATGTAAAGATATGACACCTAGGCCTAACTCAACCCCAAATCTAGCTTGTAGGGTCAGGATCGTCCAAGTTCATATTAGGAGACCAAATTGCCCATCCCTTTTCCGATGTGGGACTTCTTAACAGTGTTAACGAGGATATGAAAAGCTTCTACGCTGAACTCTGAATAATACTAAAACGAATATTTGGCTTATGTTCCCTTGCATCAAAGAGGCTTAATTCTGTTTACATATTTCATATTTGTCTTCAGGCTAAATATACTTGCCGAACTACTATGTTTTGGTGATCGTGAGTTCTACAAGGATTGGTGGAATGCCAAAACAATTGATGAGGTAGATTCAAATATCACTTAGCCTTTTGTTATATGAACTGTTTCAGATCTGGTTGGAGTTTCTTATTCTTTTCTTATGTGATTATCCTGCTGCGGCTGCTGTTATCAGTACTGGAGAATGTGGAATATGGTATGTCTATCTGCCTTTTTACCGTAAATCATTTCCTGATACTCATGCATGCAAACATGTTGTTGTCTTATTGAGTATTGACCAAGAAGTCTACTTATTTGATTGACGTTCAGTTTCTACCAAAAGTACATTTTGAAGTGATGTAATTGTCACTAAGTAAAGCCTTCATTAACAGAATCAAATGTCTGCCTTCTCTTTCACTCCACAGTTGGCTTTAACAAAATATCTTTGGCCCAACCTGTATCTTTCCAATAGTACACTTGACAGGAATGACAATTAACTATAGGGATGGCAAGCAGTGTAGTGTGGTTTCTATCTTAACCTGCAAAATTTCAAATCCACCCCGCCCCACATAGCACATTCATCCCGTCCACCTGCCCCATACTATACCAGCGTGCACCCACCCCCGCCCCGTTTTAGTATTCATTTCCTTAAGAATCCATTAATTTTATTTCTTTTTTTGTCTTTTGGCTGGAATTTTGCATGTCAGTTAGGGAATTGAAGTGTATTCTTAAGTTCTATTTTCTTTTTTTGGACCTTTAGAGCTTTAAAAACATAAAAATGGCTGGCTCTAAAATTGAAACAAGTTTTAAGTTTTCAAAGGCCGCAGCTAATAATTAATATTATAGAAGAATTCAGTCGTGAAGTTAGTCGTCACGACCCGAATTTTAGGTCATGATGACACCTACTATACCACACCAATAGGTAAGCCTAACCCTTAGCCCAGAGCCATAAGCAACGAACTACCAAGCGGAAGTCAACAATAAGAAGCATAAATCTTATAACGAAGCTAAGAATGGGTAATCAATAGAAATGCAACACAAGGAACCATCCCAAGACCTGACATCAGTCAGTAATCGAGCATCTAATCAAAAAGAGAGTACAAGACTTTTACAAATACTAGATAGGTACAGACTGTCTCCGAATACAATATAAAGACTAAGCCTAGCCAAATTAGACAGAAACCGACAACTCCGAACGCCAGGAACTCACCCTAGTCTCTGAGACTCCAAGCTGCTCCCAACGACTCCAAATCAACAGTGATAACTCAAACTAGGATCTGCAGGGAGCAGAAATGTAGTATGAGCACCAAAAATGATACTCAGTAGGCATCGGCTGACTGAGCTCAAAAGATAACACAAGCATAAACAACAAGTAATAAGGAAAGCATAGCACAAACTATACAAGAGATACTAAAGTAGACGGACAATACATAATAGAAATAGGATACAAGGGGTAAGAAGTCGAGTCAAGAACGTACCTGGAGCGCAAGCCAACAACCTATTCGCAAGTAACTAAGATACCAAGTCGACTACCTAGGGTCAGGAGGACCCACAACCTATGTTGCGCGGACTCTTCATTTTTGTAGCCAAACCCATCTCGACGCAACACCGGTCCGGGCGCGGGGTGCGTGTCGGATTCGGCCAATCCGATCCGGATACTTTGACCAGAGACAAGAAAAAAAATTGGGGAAGAAGAGATCAGTTTCATGGCCGCTGAAAGTTAACGACTTTTTCTCCGACAAAGTTGTCATGAGATCTGGTTGCTCCATGGAAAAGAATAGAGAAGAGGCAAAGCTTACAAGAACAGAGAGAAAAGAGGCAGAGCTTTTTTCTTGTATAAGAACAGAGAGGAGACGAAGGCTCCATGGGAAAGAACAAAGGATTTAGAGTCTTTTTCTTGAAAAATAACAGAGGAGAAAGCTATTTTTCTTGAAAAGAAAAAGAGCAGGCGAAGGGTTTCTTGGGAGAAGAAGGGGAAAAAGCTTGAAAAGAAACAGAGCATGCAAAGGGTTTCTTGGGAGAAGAAGGGAAAGGCACGACGCTTTATGAATTGAATCATCTAATTTAAGTTAGGCTATATATATGATTATTTTTTTTTATAATAAATAAAAGGAATTATAATTTTTTTAAAATTAATTAGTAACAAGTTAAATTAATTTATACTTTTAAATGGCCCAATGTAGGAGAGTGCATTATTTGGATTAAACCAAAAAATCAAATCAAATTATTATTATTATTATTAATTATTGTTATAACTATATTTTATAATATTGAATATTTTTAGTCGCATCCCGCACCCGTATCCATACTCGGATTCGCACCTCCGAATCTTAAAATTTAAATTTTGCTGAATCCGACTCTCGGATTCGCATCCGTCTCGGATACCCGCACCCGAGTCCGAGCAACTTAGCCCACAACCACAATTCTAAAGTCGGGCCTATTAGCTAACAAAGAATGCAATAACAAAGATAAAATTTAGTCAAATAATAACCTAACCGGACCCCATAAGCCCGAAAGGTACAATCAGCAAACATAACCCAACCACCCCCATAAAACTGGGGATGCAATTAGCAAACAAATATATTGGTGATAGGCAATGCATATGAATGTAGGGTGAGTAGCAAAACCATCAGTGACCATCCGAAACCATAACCATAGGACTCCAGTCAACTACCAACCCTGGTAGCAAGCCAGCCAGTCAATCCACTCCCAGGGGCGTAAGCCGCCTAACTAGCAAGAGTGACTCGGGGGCGTGTCGACTCCGAAGAGGATCTCATGCAAATCAGGGCCGCCCAAGCCAAACAGTAAACTCCCAACCCAACTATCAAGAGTAACTCGGGGCATAAGTAAGACCAAAAGCATGCAAGAAAGGGCGTTGACGCGTCAGGTAGTCAAGTGAAAACTGAGCTCATCCCAGATGCCTCTAATATCTCAAGTAGGAAAGGAGCATGTCCCTGACGCATCGTAATCTCAAAAACTAGAAATCAAGTGATCCAGGTGGTACGACTCACGTTAAAACCAATTTAGAATAGAGCCGAGTAAAATAGTGTTTCAACATGAAAGATAAATATGCCAATGCATGCACCAGGATCGTACCTCAAATCTGTGAGGATGAACAAACAATGCAATGCATGCCATCACCAGCATCTAAACAAGGCACTCCAATTAAAATAAATACACAACCAACCAAACCACGCTATCAAGGCGGAGAGTACTAACCTGGGATCCAACTTGTCCTCGCACGGCCTCGGGCCGAACAATATAATCATAAGCTCAATAACGATACAACAGATCTACCGCTAAACAACAAGCGAAGGGATCAAGAAGAGATTTCAAATCAATAAAGGGGGAGCAAACTCAAGGGACGATGCTCTACCCCATCACACCGCTCCAGTCCCAGACTGAGCACAACTAGGACCAACCCACAACTACGATGAGCCACCAAGGTCACAAGCATCAACGCAAGGAGAACGACCCAAAACAAGCCCTAAAGGGAGAAAATCATAACTACAATGCGATAAAACACAACCTAAAGCATCTAATCTCCAGTCTAGTGCCCTAGTCTAAGGCCACCATGAACCAATCCTAACAAGGATAAGCAAGATCATCTACTCCACAAGCGAAGCTACAAGCCTAAACTAAGGATCCCAACACCCACAATAAGCCCAAGCCTACTGAGTCAAGAAAAGATGGAGTAACAAGAGGATAGCTAAATACCCGACAAATTCAATCCAAAATCATATGAAATCTATTCTAGGCATTATCTAATCAAGAAAGTAGACTGAAGCCTATCACGAGTCCTCCCAATCCACCGCACAAGAGCTATCCGCTTCCAAAATGCCTCGAAATACCTCCACGCTATCACACTACCGATCACAACATCATTACGAACGTTTAGACACTAAAATTGCAATAATCGGAAACAGACCCAAAATTGAGTCAAAACGGGAATATGGGACCCGCATCGGGAATCTCAAATTGACTCCGTCAAAAGGTCCCAATTGACTAACCGAGCTTGTGCCCTGAAATGGGGCTCAATTCCATGCCCGCAACATCCCAAACAACCACATGCAACAAAATCACCAATTAAACAACACAAAAGAGAGCTGGCAGCCCCTTCGGGGCGGAATATACCTCGAATAGAGATCACCTGACACTTCCTGAACACTCCAATGCGTAGCCACACAAAAATTCCGGACGTCCACGACTTTGAATCACCTCAATCAGAGCTTCCAAGATCGAGATATCGCAATTTGAAAATGAGGGCTGAAGCTGAAATTTTGGGATATTTATAGCCGAAAATGGTCACTAAAAGTCGAATCCAGTCGCTAAAGGTCTAACTTCTGGTCGCTAAAAGCCTGCACCAAATATCAACACTTCGGCTAGTTTGCTCAAACTCCGAATTCTCCAATGGGGGTGCTCGGAATTCGTTTGGAACGCCGTGCACGCAAACAAAATATGCTACCCCATCGAATTCGGCATTTCAGACTCAACGGAATCAACGTAACTTCCATCTGAGGTCGTTTTGACGAAAAGTGGGTCCCACACCCAAGTTTCGTTTTAAGCTAAAATCCACAAGGCTCAAAATGAGACCGGAAGCCTCAAGAACCACATGAAAGGTCGTTCTAGACCAAACTCGACATTGAAGAGCTAACCGCGCTGACATAATTCTCATCCGAGCACGTTTACCAAGAATGTTGACCGAAGTCAAACCTTGGCTTTAAGCTTCAAAGTTAAAACGCCTAATGACACAAACTCACACCAGAAGTCTCGGGGCTTGAACCAACCATGCCCCTAGCCTAAAATTGCCCTTCCAAAGCTAGTGAAATCGTTAGAATTGCGTTCTGAGGCCGTCTTTCTGATCTTTTGGCTGAAGTCAACCGTTCAAATTTCAAAGGCTCCAAAACACGGAAACTTGCACAAAATCCAAACGAACAATCTAGCGACCGAACTATCAGTCACAACAAGTCATAAATGTCTTGGGGCCGCTACAGGAAAGCTGTAAACGCTGAAAAGATTGGAAAACGGAGAAAATGGCCTGGAGGGTCATTACATGAGTGATGCACTGTTCTACACTTCTACATATTGACATAGAAAATATCTTTTAAACATCTTATCAATATTAAAAATGGAATAAGAATGATCTGCATTAGTTTTTGTTAGCGATTGCAGTAACTCTGCAAAATACATGTTACATCCTAATTTTAGGTATGTTTTTTAGATTACTTTTATTTCCATTTTTACGTGTAAATGATATATTCCAAATTGCTTTTCAAAATTCATAAGAATAGAACAACTTACACTCAGGGGCGGATGCAACATAGTAGCACTGGGTTCATTTGAACCCAGTACTTCCAATGCCTAGCATAAATTTATGTGTAAAAGTCTACTAAAATTACAATAAATATTACTCCCTCCCTCCCTCCCTCCCAATTTATGGGATGTAATTTGACTAGGCACAAAGTTTAAGAAATATGGGACAATGTTCCAAAGCTATCCTTACCTTTGTGGACGTTTTGCCAAATAAGTGGGACCAACATGGGTAATATGTTGATAATGTCATTAAACATTTCTCAAATAAGGAAATGTGTCATTCTTTTTGGTACTGACTGAGGGAGTAGATATGAATGCGTAAATTTAAAAATACAAAACGTTAAAAATTGAACCTATAGAGTTTAAATCCCTGATGTGTTTTTGGTGACACTAATCACTGTGATATCAAGTGCACCCATGAAAATGAAGATCTCCAAACATGGATGAACTCTTAAGATCATAAAATTTTGAGATCACTTTAAATTCTAAACCGCACCAAACCCGCATATAATCTAATTATCTTATTTCGACCCTCCCTTCCCCCCGGCACCTGCATATACATGCACCTCCTCACACATGTCTAAACTCACCCATTTATTAACTCAACTCATTTTCATCCGCCCAAATTCAGCTCAACACCCGCCCCCCCATTTGACCACCCCTAGTTTAGGTGTGCAACTAATAATTTGTGCCAACCTTAGGGAGGTCTTTAGGTTACTACTAAAGTGAGTTTAATGGACTTCAAATTAATCTATGTTGCTCGGACACTTCAAATGTGCGAGTCAGATCCTCCAGAAGTAGTGCATGAGGATCCAACATGTGTGCGGCAACATTTTTGAAGAGTCCGAGCAACATAGAAATCAATAGTCAAGTTTATTTATTTTCTGTAGTTTGATTTTTCTACTGTCATAATTGTTATAAAATATAACTGCAATAAGGATGTCATTTTGGTTAAAGTATACTAAGTAACAGAGTCAACTTTTACCCCTTAAAGGAAGAAGGGTCATTTTAAAAAAAATGAAACTAATGACCCTAAGAAAAATAAAGGCTTTTTTGCATTGTGTTATTTGTAGTTTCTACTGTTCAACACTTTGTAGTTTTTCCCGAATGGCCCATTTAGTTTCGGGGGTTGTTCAATATTTCATTGTTCGTAAATAAATTTAAGGCTGAATAGCCAAATAGACACCCATGCTTGCACTGATTTGTGTAACAACCCTTTTGCTCCACGGGGTTTCATCCGGACACCTAAACAAATTTGGTGTTTTAGACAAACTTAACATAACCTTGGTCAGCAGCTAGATGGGTTAAAACACTAATTCTGACCATGTTTTGGTGTCTGGATGAAACCTCGTGGAGTCGAGGGCCGGGAACACATAGGTTCACATATGGGTGTCCATTTGGCTATTCAGGTTGACCTATTAGGTTACAAAAAGGGAGCATTTTTGGTCCAGCCTAATGAACACCCTAAATTATATGTTAAATCTAATGGAATTGGTCAATATTTTGTGAGTTTTTTTAACTTAAATGGTTTCCAAAGTATAGCTTTTGTTCTGTGTTTTTCCCTCTTATATGAAACTATCCTTTAAGTTTGAATGGAGTATTTTCTGTCCACCTAACAGATTGCATGTGTGTTTTTCCCTCTTATATGAAACTATCCTTTAAGTTTGATTGGAGTATTTTCTGTCCACCTAACAGATTGCATGAGACCACATTAAACAATGGCCTTTATCGAGTCCTGCTTCCCCAAATCAATTGTCCTATTCCACCAGATAAAAGAACCCTAAGTTACAAGCACATGCAATTCAGCTTCCATCTTTGTCAAGCATTTTTCCTTTCCTTTACATTAGTAACAATGTATCTTGTGATTATTGCAGCCTGTTCATAAGTGGATGGTTCGTCACATTTATTTCCCATGCTTAAGGAATGGAATTCCAAAGGTGCCTTCTCAGTCTCAATTATTCGTTTTTTTGTTTTTTCATGTATATATCATATTTTTCTTGTGTTCGCCTCTCCAAATTGATTTCTGATATTTCTTCTACTTTTAGTTTCATCGTATATGCAGCAATCTATGTTCATTTTATGATTCCTCAGTTCAAAATGCATTTTTTAGAGAACTTATGGCAGCATTTTCACCTTTTTATCATATGTCGATCTTCAAGTACAAATATTTCCAGTGTAGATGGGTTTAAAACCTTAAGATTACGTCTTTATGCTGAAAACGGAATAGTTGCCTCTGATATTCGACCTTCATAATGTACATTTTTAGTTGACAATTCAACAGAATATTTTACGTAAAAGTATTTAGCTGTCAGATCTCTGTTAATTGGTGAGTGTAAATAGGATAAAACGCCAACCTTTTGCTTGAAATGATTTTGTACTTTCTGCTTTGACAAGTTTAATATCCGCTAACGCTTGGTGCAGGCGGTCGCATTACTGATTGCTTTCCTTGTATCTGCTGTTTTCCATGAGGTACGTTGTTTCCTCCCTCTTCCATATTTTATAACGTAACCCAGTAATGGTAACTTACAACTACTGGTTTGAGTCTCTGAGATGACATGTTCCTGCCTATCTGCAGCTGTGTATTGCTGTTCCTTGTCGGCTTTTCAAGTTTTGGGCGTTCATTGGAATTATGTTCCAGGTAATGGCATTTAGCATTATGTTACTGGATTTAAATTGTATACACTGGCTACAAATATACACTATCAGCGTAGTTTAACTAATTAAAGGAGGTTAGTAGTCATTTTCATCAGGTGCATAGAACATTAGAACTTAACTTCATTGTTATTCATGTTTCCATAGTACACTGCTTTTAAAACATCAATATTTGAAATTGGTGGAATTATCTTCTTTGCCCATGCTGAAGATTAAGTATGGCGATGTTCTTTTAATCAGGTTCCTTTGGTCATTCTCACAAACTTCTTACAAAATCAGTTCCAAAGCTCGATGGTATGTTTTTGGATGCAGTTATATTTCCATACGCTCAGCTGATTCCTTCTTCTACATTCATTTAAAATATAATTAAAAGCGATTGACATTAAGTTATATAATCTTTCTAGGTGGGCAATATGATGTTCTGGTGCTTTTTCTGCATTCTTGGTCAGCCAATGTGTGTGCTCCTGTATTACCACGACGTAATGAATAGAAAAGGCAGTGCACGTTAAGCTTCATGCCGAGGATCATGAATTGTTGTGTGGTCGAGTATTTATGTTTTGGATTCCAAGCTCTATGCTACTGTTTCTTAGAGTACACAGGTCATCCACTAGCAACAACATTGCTGATGATGTGTTTCTGGCAAAGGCATTCCAGCTATTTCCTTAATCACTCCAAATGATATTCAGATGACACACGAAATTATCTGTTCTGGATGCACAACACAAGGGCACGACAAGGTGATGCTGATGACTAACATTTTTATGGTTTTCTCCATGTCAGAAAAATGTAACATACAATCTTGAGGTACCTGCACTTGTTAATGTAATCCCTACTCGCCTCTAATTTCTCATTCATCTCTTCTGCTTGTGCTTGGCTGTGATGCTAGCATGAAATGTAAATAGTTGGGTGTAACAGATAAACAAAGCCGATTGTGCTTAAAAACGCTTAATTTGTTGTTGTGAAACAAAATCTTGGAGGAAGCGAAAATCATACTTGGTATTGCACAGCTGTGAAAGACATTTGAAATAGGCAGCAAAGAACATGATAGATTCATATTAAATTTAATAATGTCTATGTCCTATTTGTATGTAATGGTGTATGATTTGGACATGAAGTTAATGTTTTTAACTTTTTTCTATCGATATTTTGGGTAACTAGTACAGCGTGAGCAATTGAATCGAATCGTTTTCTGGACTTGTAGATTAAGGACAGACTTTTTTGACTTGAAAGCTCTAGAACATTATGGTTGAATCTTTTATTTTTTCCAGACAAGAAAAGTGGGACCTGAAATAAGCTCGACTTGGTTGGTACATTCACTTTAGTATTAGTGAGTGTATCATTTTTCGCGCACCTCAACTAATTTTATGGGATACCTGCCATCTTCCATTAGCAATATGTATCAGGTAATTCTGTCTACCAAGGTTAGGAAAGATGGAAAGAATTGTTTAGTTTTTTGCCAGCACTGAGTTTTACATTCATTTCTAGACTTTAGACGTATTAATGCAAAATTTTGAAACCAGTGGAGCTCCAATTTTACTAGCTGTAACATCTTCCGAAATGTTTTGATGAGTTCAAGTTTTACATTATTCAAAGAGTAAATTTTCTTTTACATAATCACAACATTCAAAAGCAAAATGCACATAAAGTATAAGTCGCTCGTGTGAACATAGAATAAATATCTATTGGAGTTGATCAAATTATTATTATACTGCTTTGAATTACTATTTTAGCAATTAGTAACTGTTTCGTTTTTTATTTTGCTACATACAAGAAGAAGTGTCTCAACAGACGAGTAAAGAATCCGTGTAACTTTACTCTTTATTAATACCCATTACCCCTTTCAACTATAAAACTTTTTTTTAAAAAGACACTGAAACTTTGAAAAGGTCTTAATACCCAGAGTGGATTTATTATCCCCTTATGATCCTATGTGGCACATGGAGTGTAATTCACTCGCCACTAGCAAGTGAGACAAGTAAAAAAAAAATTATTTATTTATTTTAACATTTATTTAATTAAAATATTATTTTCTTTTACTTTATTTGTTTTATGATTTTTTTAAATTTTTATCGTCCTTCATCTACTTTTACCCAGAAGAGTTCTCACTCATTTTAAGCTGAGGGAGATCAAATTAATGAGATTATTGACAGAGAAAGAGATGAAAGCGGAGTGAGGTTGCGGAGGAAGATCGGAAAGGACCGGTGAGAGAAGCATCGAAGATTTGACGACGACGGAGGGAGAATCGTCGGGGTCACGTTCAAACCCAGTAAAAAATACCCTATCTGAGTCAGAGAGAGAATTTCAGTCTTTGTAGATACAACAAATGTTGATTTTGAGCAAAAATTAAAGGCGAAGTACACAAAAATGGTTGAACGATCGAAGAAGAAGCGCCGGAGATTTGATAGTGTTTTTTATTTTTCAATTTTATTTTTGATTTGCTAGAGAAAATGGTTGAGATGGTGTTAAAGTGTGTGGGTGGTGGCTATGGTAGAGAATCGCCGGCAGCGTGAAAAAAGAGGTCACCAGCACAGTTGAACATTGATGAAGAAGAATAGAGATTATTTTTTTTAAAAGAAAAACAAATAGAATAAGAAATAACATATATGAAAATAAAAATATAAAAAATAAAATAATTGACACTCAGTTGATGCGTGTATTCACTTGCCTTCTTAAATTTGGGGTTGACCGAAAAATGGGACGCTTTTAAATTATTTAAGGGGGGGTTACTAGGACCTTTACATTTTAAAAAAAGTGTTATAGTTGAATTGGGGTAATGATGTATTTTTAAGATCCAATATAATTTAGGTGGGAAAATTGGTCAAATTAGGTAAGCAAAACGTGACAAATGTTAAATGATTGCAGTTAAAACTTGGGACATAACATGCAATTCCACCTCCCAAGTATCCCCACTGCTACTCCTATGACCACCGACACAATGGAAAAGGGAAAAATCCAGAGGTGAATTACATGAACCAAAATCAAAGTCCCCAAATTCACAAAAAACTCGAAGATCCAAAAATGGATGACTTGAGATGCAATTCATATAACGATTCGAGAGGACAAGTCGAAAGCTACAGTTATTCTACTGATTTTGGTAACGGTTACAGCGAACTCAGTTCAAACCCAACTGGGTTTCGATGTTATAGTGCTTCATATGCATCGAATAATACTCAGATGGAGTTGTCCAAGGAAGTGAAGTTTAAGAAAGGGCAGTCAAGTAATGGGTCAGTTTCTAAGAGCTGGAGTTTCAATGATCCAGAGTTGCAGAGGAAGAAGAGAGTGGCTAGTTATAAGGTTTACACTGTTGAAGGAAAGGTTAAGGGATCGATAAAGAAGAGTTTTCGTTGGATTAAAGAAAGGTGTACCAAAGTAGTCTATGGCTGGACCTGATCTAGAATTTTCAAGTATGTTACAGATTGCTTTCAAATAATATAGTGTATTATATTGTCAACTATTGCTTTGAATGAGTAAAATTATATTGTTGCTCTCAGATTAGATATTACTTTTGCTTGATGCATTTCTATTTTGGGTTCCGAGATTAGATAAGTAATACTTATGTCATATTTCTTTTTGTGTTTATACAAGAGTGTTACATAAATGAAAATCCATCCACAAATGAGTCTTTGCTTCCCGTAGAAAGTTGTAGTCATCTTCCTGATTTTTGTTTTCATTTTTCGATTCGGAGTGGAGATTTTAGAGGGTCGTGTGAAGAAAGGACATGGAGTTTGTTTAAATTCCGCCAAAAGCCTAGTAGATCAATGAATTGGCTCTTATTTTTATTCTTTTGTTGTATAGTAGTAGCTGTCCAAGCTTGTACACAACTTGATAATTCCATCAGATATCATATCCTCACACTAGTACTGGTATCGGCTAACTCCGCCCACCAAGGTGCTTACACTGATGGGAAGAAATCATCTAAATTGTTTTGCCTGTACTGGTGTTCAATAGTTTTGATTCGAATCCATGGCTAAGGCATACCATTGTGTGCATATTAATAAATTGACTCTTGAAATTTCATAACTAGATCTATACATTCAGCGAGCTTCTAGATTAAGCTGGAAGGTGCCGCTATTCTCCAGAACTTGGAACAGTTTAATGACTTAGTTTTAGACTTCTGTTCTGAAGAAAATCCATTATTAATTCTCGAACTATTGGAATGATTCTGCTTTCGATAGCACCTGACTTATGGGATTGACTAGGGCCATTTTACTCTCTTGAGAAACTTCACTGTGCTAAAGAGGTCAAGTTTCCTTGCTGAAACTTGAATCTTCTTCAGATGTTTACTGCTTTCGTGTAGTCAAGATCCTCTTCTGGCAGAATAAAACTTTCCACCTTACATAATAATATTCCTTTGACTTTCGTGTAGTCAAAATCCTCTTCTGGCAGAATAAAACTTTCCACCTTACATAATATTCCTTTGAAAGTATTCCATAGCCACTTTTGGTTATCTGATTTTGATTAGTTTGTACTTTGTACTTACCCTCCCTTTCCCCCATCCTATGAATAACAGCTTCACTAGATACTTTTTTGATACTATGGTGTTGTTTTCTGCTGCTATATTCTGTCTGTTTAATGCAAAACAAGAAGTGAAGCGCACATTAAAAATGCCAAATTGTATGAATTTAATACCATAATTGTCGACTTGCAACTAGGTAGAGGGGGCAGGAATATCATCCCTGAGTTTCAGAGACTTGGCCAAAGTGTCAGCTCCAGACAGGTTTCTCGGTCACTTCAAAGAATATGTAGACTTACAGCTAACATAACTAATTCAGTATCCAATATACAACGATATCGATATTTATCCTTTCCACAAAATTTAGATTCAAAGAACTGATTGTTGCTCGTTGGGATCACTTTGCACGTCATCAACTGAACTTTGAAGCGCACATTTCTATGAAATGCATGACTTCGTACATGAAGCCAATGCATGACTTCGTACATGAAGCCAAGTTAATAACACTGGTAGAGACTAGATGGAAAAATCTAGTGCATCATCTATTGATGGTGTATCCAGCATTTCTTAGTTTTTTTATTTTATGTTGATATTTCATTTAAGATCAGCTAAGTTGCTCATTGAGAAATTAAATGGTTAGCAACCTCTGGACTGCATTTGAAAACCAATTTGATCTGAATTTGTGCTTAATAGTAAAATTGAAATTCCTAAGGCTGATGGTGATATATGTTCCATGATTTAGTGAAACCCATTTTTCTAAGTGCTCTGTAGTATTAAAAGCATTTTCTCATCCCTTAAAGGGAAGAAGTGATGCAAAGTGATATCCCTTTAAGGGTGAAGTGATGGTATTTCGGGGAAGCTTGCTTTGGATATGAGGTGCAAAATGATCCACGTGAGGCAAGAAGTGGCTGCTTCTCTGAATCTCACATTGAAAGATGAAACATAGAAGAGAAAAAGGAACAGAGAAAACTAAGGTTTTTCGTATAGTTTGAATACACCTAGTCTTCTCCAGGTATAGTTTGTTGTTTTCTTCTCTTGATTTGTTTGGATTTCTTTTCTTCTTTTTTCATTCAAGATAGCTCTTTCTTTTCTCGGGTATATTACTCATATTCTTAAGGCATCTCATTTTTTTTTCTTTTTTCTTACTGGTTTCTCTTCTGTCTCTAGTTTCTTCTACTCCCTGACCGTCGAGATTCTTTTTCTGTCTTGAAATCTCCTGTGTTTTGTTCTCTATCATACTATTCTTGATTTAGACACTGATTATTTGGATATCAAAAATGCTCTTGCAGAAAAATGATCTCTCAATTGACGCAAATTATAGTTCTGGTAATAAAGTAATTACATTATGAAATCAAATGCTGCAACTAGTTCTTTTTTTGGCTGGTCAATTGAAAATCGATGATGTCGTTAAAATTGTTGGTTTTGTGAGTTAATCACATGATAATGGTGTTCAATATTACTTGCTTTGTTTATATTATCATATTATATTAGACAGTATTTGATAAAGATTAGTCATGTTAATTGCAATTTTGATGCTATACATTTTGTATAGTAGGTATTTTTGCATCTTTCGATAAATTTACAGTTCACTTTGAAGGGTTCTTCCAAAGTTCCAGGAGTGTTGTTGCTCTTTTGTGCTCTACCGGCCCTGACCATATTGTTGGGATTAAAGTAAAAAGGAAAATTTACTTAAGTGTACTCTTCAGCCATCTAGTTTACCAACATGGCCGAAGTATACACCGTATAGGTATGTATATGTATGTATGTATGTATAGTATATGTACATTTAGTATAAAGTATACACTATCTATACACTATGTACATATTTTGTAAACTAGATGTCTGAATGGTATTTGGCTGTAATTTTTCCAAGAAAAAAGCTCTATTAGACTGATCTGTGTGTTTAGTATCGAAAATGTTATGGTTCACAAGAAGTAGAGGTATGTTAAAAGTGCCTCTCTGCTGGTATAACATATAATTATTTCAGGAATTTCTTTGTTCAAGCAAAATTCTTTGTGGAGTGTTTTCACTATATGGGAGTTGCCTTTCATATTTGTAAATTTTTGTTCTCTTACTCAAAAAAGATCTGCCCCTCAGTTATCTGCGGGAAAAAAGATATATGGTGACTCAAAACTGAGAGTCAGAAGAGGTGAAAATCAACAAATAGGGCTGTAAAGAATGCAAAAAAGTGTTCAAGCCCGCCCCCAGGGCATCGGTCTAGTGTAGTGTGTAGTGCTTGATGTATGAGGTAGGTGCACGTAGTGAGTTCCAACGAGCCTGTTATTTAAGTAATAAAGGTTAGAGGGGCAGGCTCAGTAACCAAGAGTTTCGAACCGGGTACCAGTTGGCTAGGGATTTTTCAGCTATCCAAAAAGAAGTAATGTAGAAGTGTTCAGACATCTAGTTTCAACCAAGTCATTAAAATGAGCTCTCAACTTATCCTAAAAGCTGACTTGTGCTGATCGATAAGGGTGTACAAACCAACTAGACGTTTTATTTTGGTCACATGAGAGTATTATTTCTATCTTATTTTGTTGGCGTTGAAGATAATATTTTGGTAATTTTATTTTATTTTTTATTTTTATTTTTAAATCCAAAAGGGTAAATTAATGTATGTCTAGTAATAATTGACAAACATGATTTATTATGCACATGATAGTTATTTGGTTAGTCTAACAATAATTTTTCAATGATATATTTGTTCAAACTTGATCAATTTTTAATAGTTAAACACAAAAGTCTATTAAACTTGAAAAATTGATAAATCTTGTTTAATTTTAAAACTTACCAATACACCATCTCAAATTTGAAGAAAATATAAAAGTACAATATATCTTGGAATATGAAATATGAAAGAACAGATAGATTGACTAACATGTTTCAACAACATTGACACAAAGGGACTATACACGTTAAATTCATAATCATTTAAAGTATATGAGAGAATCACAAATAGCTTTTGACATATTCTTTTAAAATTCATAAAAAAAAGTTTTAAAAAATATAAAAAAAAAATTATATATTCATATGTTGTTTTGGTTTGGTTTTTTCTTTCTCAACATCAAATCAAGTCTTTTGGGGTTGAATTGAAATTTTGGTTTGGTTCGAACAGTTGGACTGATCTGTATGCGTTAATGTTGTGTTAAGGCAATTAATACAGTGTGTTAAAAATAAATATTCCTGACCTAATCATAAGCGCTTCTGGTTAAACAAGTTTTCCCTTTTATTTAAACCTCAAAAGAAAATTATCCGTTGTTTAATATTCACTTTTGAGCACCGACTAATCCAAGATCTGCGATAGAAGTCGAATACGATTAAGTAACTAGGGGCAAGATACAGACTTTAGAGCGTCAAGTCATACACAAACCGGAGTGACTTCACTACCCTAAGAAAGAAAGCTACTTCGGCAGGGTCGAAGAATACGTGTAAGAAATCGAGGGGCCGGGGCTTCTTTATTGTAAGGCGTCTAGAAGCCCAATTTTGATTATTGTAAGGCGTCTAGAAGCCCAATTTTGATTCGAATCGGTCAGTCGAACAAACAAAGACTATAGTTCGCAATCAAGTCGTTCGCTTCTATAGCGGTTCGGAATTCCATTTTTCTCAAGAAAATTATCCGCTATCCAATATTCACTTTTGGGCACCGACTAATCCAAATTCACTCTGGAAATGTTCAACTCAAGGGATAATTCAAATTCAAGACTTGTACTACTTCTCCGAGTTTTGTATGGACGAACACCTCAATCAAAGATACACGACGCATCCCGAAAGGAGGAGAAGCGACCTAACAGTGTTGGGGTTGAAGAAGAAGAAAAAGAATAGGAGCAATGAACTAGAAATGAAGAGTTAAATAGAGAAGGGAAGAGGAAACAGAAAGTGAGTTTATGTCATTACACTATAAACTAACATCACAAATACAATGTACCAAACTATAACTAGTTTGATTTCATGGATCATGCATGCCAACAATATGACCAACATGAAATGCATAGCAACACAAACAAGTTTTGACAAAAAAATCACAATCAGTTCCATGTCAAACTTTTGCTTCTTTCCATCCCAACTCATATACCAAGTGTAACAAGAAAATTGGGAGACTATGGCCATTCAATTTTCACATAATAGAAAGAAAAAAAAAATATACTTATAAAGTAGAACATAAGGAAGGAGGATAGCTCTCAGTTGTATTTCTTATTTACCTTTAACACTTCTGAAGGTTGTGATGGAAAATAAGTTACCCACACCTAGATGCTCTATATTGTATTTTCACTACACAACTATGCAATGCATGAAACAGAAAATAACAAGTAGAAATAGCACCTTCTATTCTGTTTCGATTGATATACTAGAGAGAAATGAACACATCATTATCCTTGCACAACCAGCTACACTTGAATTACCAGAATCCTAATATTTGAGAACTGTATTTAACTCAACCACATCTAACCTGAAAAGTATTAAGAGTATGGGGAAATTTAATATACAGTTTAATTGATCCCCCACAGTTGGACAGAACTAAATGATTATAGACAATGCTGCATGCATTGCCTAGATCTATAGAGTTGTGCACCATGTCGGAGTTAGTATTGACAGAACCTCACCTCCTGCATTTGCACCATCTGGATCTATTTATTTGCTGTAGATCTTTTGCCAGAGCAAATAACAACTGCTCATTCACTAGTTTCCAACCCACGAATTCAAACAAAAATAAGCTTTCAGGGCCTCAATTCTATCTGAAGTCTATCACACAAGTAAAAATTTACATGAGAAAGGATTTGCAATCAATGAGCCCTCTCTTCATCATCAAAATGTAGAGTCTCAATTCCTTTGAGCGCTGATTCATAGTTCTTTATCCCAGAAGTATTCTTGCTAGATGAGGCATATCTAGGATCAGATGATCCACCAAGTAGAGAGCTTCTATGTCCACCTGATATTTTGTGCATAGTCGCTGGACTTGCCTCAGGCGTGCGAGAATGTGTAGGGTCAGAGTCATTTCCCATTGTGAAAGTCTCACGGCTGCCAGAGACTAGACCTTGCCTCAGAGACCCACTAGGTCTTCCCAGAAAAGTGGAGCTTGACAACTGCAAATATTGGTATGATTCAGAAAACTGGGGGGGAAAGGGTTAAAGACTTGTGTTGTAGCACAAAACTAAGCTTCAACTCTAACAACTTTGAAACCTTGAAAACACCATTATTATTTACTTCTCATGCTAAAGCTAATATACAATCTTTACCCAAGGGGCTAGCATCTCAGGGAAAAATTATCTGCAATAATGGAAGACTTTGGGACCAAGAACATTTCATTGTAACAGCTTCACAAGTCCTTGATTATGGAAAGCATCACAAATCTCCTGCTATTGGCCTTCAGGGCCCCTGGCATTTGAAAAATTACTCTCCTACGAAAGTTCTATTTATCCAACTCAAACTCACCATAGCCTCTTTGCTTGTGGAATCATTTCCAATAGGACTTTTCTGCTTGGATAAACTTCCAGAACTAATCAGCGGTGGCCCAGGACTTCTCCTCCGAGAAGGATCTGCTGATTGTCTTCCTTCTTCTTCACCTGCAAAAAAGTACAAGCAGATGAAAAATGAGATTCTTTTATAAACAGAGAGACAAGGAGACCTGACCAGTAGTTAAGTAAAGTTAACAAAAGTCAGACACAGCAAAAATAGAGTCAACATGCTTAAGTCAGAAAATAGAGCACGCATAGAGGTGTATGCCAGAAACTAACCTGCCTGTCTTTCTGCCTTGGGAATAACTGGAGGCATGCCTGAGCTGGTTCCAGCACCAGCACCCTAAAAAAAGCAACCCTTGTCATACACAAGTTTATCACTTATGAAGAAAAAAGAGAAGTCATACAACTTACAAGAGGTCGGGAAGGAGGAGCAGCAATTTGCGATTGCTGATACTTTAATATAGTCCAATCAAAAACATAATCAAACTGAAAACCTGCAATGGGAAACAGAACTGTAACGACAAGCTAGATTGTATATTACAGACAGCTAAAAACAGCTTTTGAAGGCTTATTATTACCTTCACGGATGAAGAGGTCACGAAATATTCTCTTCAGATAAGCATAATCTGGTTTATCCTCGAAGCGCAGAGAACGACAGTAATGGAAATATGAGGCAAATTCAGTAGGATAACCTCGACATAAAGCCTACAGAAACATAGACTAGCAGTTAGGTTCCATAAAAAATATTTATAAAAAAATCCAATCACCATATTAGTAAATAAATTACCTCGATAGATGTTGAAACCTTCTTTTCACTAATTTTCTCATACTTCTGCTTCTTATTTCCTGCTTTCAGCCCTTGCCAAGGAAGACTGCAAAAAATAGATGTCAAACACAAGCAGAACAAAAACAAGAGAGGACAGATAGAAGAAAAAATCACCTTCCTCGGAGGAAGTACATAAGAACATATCCAAGAGACTCCAAATCATCCCTCCTGCTTTGCTCTGTAATTGCCAAAAAAGTCCAAGAAGTTAAACGACAGCAGAACTCAACTGTCAGAAGAGTGGACAAGCAAGCCTAAAGAACCAGAACACTTACCGATACCGAGGTGAGTGTTCATGCTTGCATATCTTGCAGTGCCCGTCAAGTTTTTGTTCTCTCTGCAGAGAAAAAAAAATCAGACCACATCATATAAGCAAACAGACATGACAGATTCACAAATGCTAGATACCTGAATGCATGTGCATGAACATTAAATAAACATCAAGGCAATCTGAATGAATAGTGGATAGCCCTATGTTGTACTTACAGGTCTAAGCTGGAATACAAAGATATTCACACCACAAGGTTCTAAGGGTACTCTGAATGAATAGTGAGCAGCCCACTGTTGAACTTACAATTCTAAGCTGGATTATCCAGATATTCACAGCACAGGGTTTTCTTTAAGAAACAGAAGGGACCGAGAAGGGGAAGATATTGTACTTTTCAAGATTTAGCACAATCATTAGTCTTCTTTCATCTCCATCCTTTCATCCAAACATAATATAAGAGTTTTCAGTAGAAACACATGCATTCATTAAGCAGCACATCGTACATTTTGTATTGCATTATTGCCCGTTATATACAAATCAGAATCTCGCATTATTGTATTAAAATGTCAAAACAGCCCGAGAAAATAAACTTTACATAATGCTCAACTGAAGTCGATAGGACTATTTGCTGTGGTAATTTAAACACTAATAAACATTTCCTTTTCTTATGAAATAAGCAATTTGATTTACTTAAAAAGGGAAATCTTAATAAACAATCTTATTGAATCATGATGTCATCCTTTTTTTCTTTTTCTTTTTCTTTTTAGGATAAGTATTTTGCATTATGGTGTACTCATTGTTAGGCAATTTAAGTTAGGCAATTAAGCTGAGTCCTTGTCATTAAATAAAATAAATAAATTGTGTTTTATAGCAATATCACATATACATTTCAACCTCAAATTTTCAATTACGAAAAAAATTACAAATCAGTTTGCTTCCAATGCTAAAACCAAGTCAAATCTTTAAAAAAAATAAGGGAAAGGACCACAAGGCCCAAGAGATAATTTACTACACACTCCAGTAGAACATATTCAACAGTTAAAAAGAAGACAAGAAACAAAGGTTCTGTGAACACTTGATATCTTACCAAATAGGCAAAACTCATAATCAACTTACCGGTAAGGAATGTGTTGGTGAGATGAAGTATCTCGATACTTCTTGGCTAGACCGAAGTCAATTGCGTAGACCTGCATTTTAAGTCAACAAAATATTAAAGAAACAAATCCGACAAAAACGTGGAGACATAAGTAAAGATATAGTATTAAAAAATGGGACCTGATTTGCACGCCTTCCCAAGCCCATAAGAAAATTGTCTGGCTTGATATCTCGATGCAAAAATGATTTAGAATGAACAAATTCAACACGATTTATCTGCAGTAATTACAAAAAAGACATAACCCCCACGTTTTGAGAAGGTACAGTGACACTAAATTTGAGGCTCTAAGCAAAAAATTAACCATTTGATCAGCAAGCATTAAAACTGTCTTCAGGGAAAGCTTCCTGCTGCAAAAATTAAATAGATCTTCAAGACTGGGTCCTAGTAAATCCATGACCAGAACATTGTAATCTCCTTCCACGCCAAACCACCTCACGTTTGGAATTCCAGCTACAACATAAGTATTACAATTACAAAGCTAACCAAAACAAACTAGGCAAGAGAGTAGATACAGGATATTTTTGTAGGGAAAAAAAAAAAAGAAGGGACACAGGAAAAGCCATTACTTCCTCCCTGAAGAATCCTATACAACTTTGATTCATATAGCAACTGTGGATGCTTTGTCTTATTATTTTCCTGCAAAATTAAATTAACATATTGAAACATAATAAAAAGATATAGATGGAATGGCTATTTATGGTGTCACAAAAAGATAAGACATTAAAAGCCAAGATCTGAAAAGGCACGGGCAAATAGAGCACCTTGGTTGGTCCGTACATCTTGCAGATAATTGTTATATATGAATATGCTATAAATGAGGATTAATCACCTAATGCTAGTTCAACAAGCAAGAGGTATGTCAAAATCTTAAATGTTACTGGGATGGAATCTGTTTCAGAGCTAAAACCAGTGAACTGTTACATAGTAGTATTAGAATGTCCACAATTAATGGCAGCAGAACATCTATTTCACTACGTGTACACACCATTGGGACTCAAATAGACCTATAAAATAGAAGTTTAAAGTTTCTTTTCCATTGTAAGCTCGGATTAACTAAGAAAAGAGATTTATAGAGAACATTCTTGGAATGATTTAGATACCACGTATAAATTTAAAGATAAATATTTCATAAAACCAGTGAACTGTTACATAGTAGTATTAGAATGTCCACAATTAATGGCAGCAGAACATCTATTTCACTATGTGTACACACCATTGGGACTCAAATAGACCTATAAAATAGAAGTTTAAAGTTTCTTTTCCATAGTAAGCTCGGATTAACTAAGAAAAGAGATTTATAGAGAACATTTTTGGAACGATTTAGATACCACGTATAAATTTAAAGATAAATATTTCATAATATTAACTTTTAAGTACGCAATTTCATGTATATCGTGATTAACACATGATTATCAATAGGTTAAAGTGCATAGTCAATTACACATGACCATCATTCTTTTTATAACGTCGTCCCCCCCTTTACCCCATATTACATGGCATCAAGTAATTATTACTACTTGAAGAGTCAACTTATTTTTCATTGATTGTGATTTCTTCAAATAAAGTTAAAGATACATTTACTTATAACATGATGTATGGTATTTTAATGTAATTCTAAATATGTAAAAAAAAAATTTATTTCCAAATGATGTCTGAAGTCACAGTCAAATCAGATATCTTGAACTTTTGCACACCAAACCCCACCATCCTCTGGAACCAGAAGAATACTAGACCAATAACCATGTTTTATTTTGATAAGGTAATAATAACCACAGTTAAAATCCAGGTAAGTGATATATTTCACTTCGATGTGGTTAATATTGTAAGACTGAATTTTTAAGTTAATTTGTAATTCTTAAAATAAAAATGAGATGTATCGCTTTCCTTCAAACTTTGAAAACAAAGTTTTGTTTCAATAAGTATTGGGAGAAGTTGGAAACTTAGAACACTCTCCCAAAAATACAGTAAATTAGAAACTCTATCAGGTCTTTTTTCCAGTTGGTTCAAAAATGGAATCTTTTCAGAGGTTTCTACGGAAATATATGGGTACATTAAACCATGACAAAGAATCAGCATGGATGCACTAATAAGCCAATCATATAACACATCAAAGATGTCCTCCAGCAGTGAATCTTTGCTTTCTCTCCATAAATTCATGTCCTAGGAAACTATTTTTTTTTATAACCGAGAAATCCGTCTGTGACCCGCCCTTTTGACCAATCACAGCCTTCTAAACTCAGTGGATAATGGGCCCGCCCGTCTACCCTTCTCCACTTAAATACCGGACTTCGCTTTGCGTGGTGTGGGGCTTGAATCCTAGGAAACTTTACAATTATAAACTTCTAAAAATGCTCACTTGAACTCAAGCAAAGAACACTCCCATTTAAGCAATCGATAGTATTCATTAGGCACTCGCTGTTTGAGCAATGGGACAAGGAGCAAGACAATTTTTTTGACCCAGTTGCCTTCAAAGTTTGGATGAACACAGAGTCCACAATGGACTTCAAGAATGCACCTCAACCAAAACAAGTGAACTCCACGCACAACGTGCCAACAAAATTTCAAACATCATTTTTTGTCACCAATATAAACCATAAAGTTACAGAAACAGAAGCAAAGAAGATCCCCTGATAGACAATCCCAACAAAAGTACCACGCAAGCCTTGTGAAACAGTTTAAATATTTAAATAAATGTTGCCTATTCTTTTATACACTAGAAAATATTTACAATCTTTAAAAGCAAGGAAATGTTAAGCAAAAGAAAGATCTATCCAGCCAAAAATTACATTTGAAATACTCTTGGGTTCATTCATCTTGTTATTCAAGATGAAAACCTGGAAAACAAGAATGTATTGCATAAAGATCCCTCTGATAAGTAAGTTAGAATCAACTAGCAAGCATTCTATGAACTAGTATTAAAATCCATCAGCTCTACTCTGTAACAAAAAGAAGACAAACAGACTCCCTGAAGAAATGCCACTAGAATTGTTTATTCCTACCATAAAAAGGCAAATATTTAGCAATACATTAAACCTCCAAGGTCATGTCAACTGTCTGACCGCTTAAGACGGACATTAGACTACTAAACTTCACCAGAGAAGCAACTTCAATTTACATGCACTCAACAGTTAAGAAAAGGAACCTCAACACATCAGATAAAAAATGCACTTCAACTACACTACTCCACTATGTCAAGATCAATTGATATCCAAGTGATCAGAAACAAAACATCCCAATCCAAAATAACAAAAAAAAAAAAAAAAACCCAACTGCAATTAGAGTAATACAAGCACAACTAGAGTAAATTACTAGTATAACACACACACAAACACTCCAAAAAAAAAAAAACTCACCAGCTTAATTGCCACTTCTTCATTAGTCTGAATATTAGTACCTACAGCACCCACCAAAACATGAATCAATCAACAATAAACACGACAAGAAATTGAGCGATTGTGGGTAAAAACTCACCAAGATAGATCTCACCAAACGATCCACTACCAATTTTGCGACCAAGTCGAAACTTGTTACCCACACGAGGCTCCATTACAAATTAACGAAAACCCTAACTAAAGTTTTTTTCAAAACCAAAGAAGAAAAGATTACAACTGTGATCTCTATACTGAGATCATCGATCTGAAGGGTTTTCTTCTGCCTGTGAAAATGTGAATTTGTTTTTCCTTTTCTCTATCTACAAAGCTAGGGTTAGGTTTGAAGCAGAGATTAAAAAATACGAAAAAATATAAAAATAAAAAGAAAGGAATTTGAATATATTCTTCCATTTTATTTATTTATTTATAAAATATTTTTTACTTTTTGTGTTATTATTATTCTAAAAAATAACGATGCTAATAATTTGGAGGATATTCTACGCGTTTACAAGACGCGTTAGAAATGGAAAGACTAGTGTTATCTGATACGTGGGGTATCGACACATCACTTACCTGGCAACACCTATTCTCTCACGTGGCCTAAAATTTGAATCCCTCAATTTTAATGTGTTTTGTTTAGTTTTTGACATGACATTTTAAAAAATAAATATTTTTTTTTAAAATTTTAAATTTTAAATATGTAAAATATGTTTTTTTTGACAATTGGTAAGTAGTATTCTTCGGTATTAAGGAAATGTTGGCCACCATCAAAAGGGTTACAACCATGACCCAAACAAAATTTACAAGCTTTCTATCAGTTCTTTGATTTGATCTTCATCATCTATACATAATTGTTTACACCAAACAAAAAATAAAGATGCTACACAATTTCATTTGACTTTGTGAATGGAATTGGATTTATCTTTAAAACATCTACCATTCCTTTCTCTCCATACTGACCACCAAATACATGAAGGAATAAATTTCTACCATCTTTTTTGAGTTTTGTTGCCCCCTTTTCTAATCCAGCAGCTTAGGAGGTCAGAAGTATGTTCTGGCATGGACCAACTTTGGCCAGAAATGTTTAGGAAGAATTTTCATGGTTGAGTGGTGTACTTGCAATATAAGAGTAGATGACTATTTATTTCTCTTGTCAAGTTACACAAAGTACACCTAGGAACTAGTGGCCTTCCTTTCTTCTGCAACACTTCTTGAGTGAGACATGCTCTCCTAATAACTAGCCAATTTAAGCATTTCACCTTGATAGGGATCAATCATTTTCATATGCTATTCTAGTGATATTGTCTACCGCCTTTCAATTCTTGCACCCTTCTCTTGTATGCACTGTTAACTGTGTAAACACCCTCTTTGGTGTTGTGCCAGGTGACTCTATCAGGAACATTTGTAGAAATATTGACCCCATCCAATATTTCCAGTAGGGATGCTACTTTATCTACTTCCCAATCATTCAAAAACCTCCTAAAGGAAAGATCCCACCCATGTGTTGTCCATCAATCACTGATTTTGGCTTTAGGGTTATTACATATCGAGTATAAGTTTGGAAATACTTCACTTAGAGAGCTTTGACTGATCCAAACATCTTTCCAGAACTTGACTTTGGTGTCATTCCCCACCTTTAGAGTTAGTTCTTCTTCCATTGAGCCCTACAAAGCTCTGATGGACCTTCACACTCCCCAACCATATGGTATTGAAACAGTCTCTGAAACCCATGGATTATGCTCACCATATTATGCCACTATCACTTCCATCCAGAGGGTCCTCTCCTCACTGATATATCTCCACAACCATTTCCTTAGAAGACTTTCATTTTGCACTTTCAAGTTTCTAATGTCCAGACCTCCCCTTGATTTGTTAGGCATAACTATATTCCAATTCACTAGATAGTAGTCCAATTCTTCTTTGCCTCTTTTCCCAATTGATTTCATATGGACCCATGCATTTTAATTGATAAGGATTATGAATTTATGAAGGAAGCTTATGAACTTACGAATGATGATTTATGAAAGTTATGCATGTCTTATGAAATGATGTTTTATGAACTAAGGACACTTTTGAGATAAGTATTAATGGATTGTGAAATATTTTCTCACATTTTATGAAATCATGAATTATGAAAGGTTTTCTCTGTCACGCCCGAAGCTACCCCCTAGACGCAATATGGTGCTTAGTTTCACAAGTGACCCCAAGCTAACCCATGGCATGACATATCTATACAAGTTCAATTAAAACATGCACTATGCGAAAGCTAAAAAACACTTTAATATCTGAAATGGGGAAAAACCCAAAATATTTGAATATATAAAATATATGAATAGTATAGTGATGACTGAAAACAACACTAACAACTCAAGCTAAATCTAATCTATGTCTAAAAGTCTTTAACTGATCTGAGTTGCTGGGATATGCCCCCAGCTAACTCTAACAAGTCTAAAACTGAAAAGTAAGTACTAAAAAGTAAAGCATGTCTATCGTCCTCGAACTATGAGGACTCACCACTGAAGCTGCTGAGTACGGACTGGAAGTCGAGCTAAGTGCGGTCTGCATGTTGAGCGCCTGAACCTACATCATACAAGGATGTAGTACAAAAGTATGCATCAGTACTTTGAATGTACTGAGCATGCAGGATATGAGCTAAGCCGAACAATATAGAAACTGAACATGGAAATAGATATAATGAAGCATAACTGAAAGCTGAGCTGGATGCAATAACCAAGTACTAATCATGAAAATATAATATGCTGAACTAAATACTGAAATAAATACTGAATATGGTCAATGCAACATGAATCTGACTGTGGAGATACTATTAACCGACATACCCCAAGCTGAGCTAACTATAAGGCCAACCTGTAACCCTGGATGGAAGGGTGTTCATACCTTGCCAAGGGTACGAACAAGTCTGGCGTGGATCCACTAACTGATGTCCACAAGGGACAACAGTGTCAAGCCTAATCTAACGGGTGACCCCTGCAGAAACTACGGTGGCGCCGTAGTTCTGGGACTCATGGATTGATACTAAAGGTCTCAGCCTAAACTGACGGGTGAGCCTTCATCCCTTTGTCCTCTTGGTGCTAAGTTTACTCCCAACTGAATATAAAGCTAAAAATGCAACTGTAATACTGGATAGCTCAAAATACTGATAATTATATGAGAATGCCTCATACATATATTGAAAGATATGGCATTCGAATTCTGAAGCATGATTGTCTGACTAATCTGCCTAACAAGTATAATTCATTTAATACAGATAATTAACACAAGCTTGGGTTTTTAAGTTTTATACACAGGACTATACTAATTCTCTAAGAAACATGTAATTAATATCATAGAAACTATAGCAGCTGAATTACAATAAATCCCTATGATTTTGGAACCTTAGGTCTAAACAATTCATGGAGAAATGAGGATCTGACTGAATTCTAGGAACTTGATGGGTGAAAGGAACCCACTAGTGAAATCCACATACCTGGTGAAGAAAACTACGAAGTAATCCTTTGTATTTTGGGGCTGAACTTGAAGGAGAGTTATGCTTGTTCTGGAGAGAAAATTTTCGCATTTTTCTCTTCTTTTCTTTCCAAGTCTGATGATTTTTAGGAGAATGAATGTTTTAGGTAGTTTTTGACTAATTAATTAGGCTTAGATGAAGTAAAACGATGTAGTTTAAGTACCAAACGCATAGGGGGAAAGACCAAAATGACCCCAACTTTTAAAGCTGAAAACGTGCCTAAAAAGACCCGTATCACGAGCCATCTACTGCTTCATGGGCCGTTTAAAGCATCACAGCCCGTCTAGTGGGTTGTCATATTGCCCTGCCCGACAAGGCTTCACTAAACCAGCATAACTTTTTACTTCGGGCTCGAAATTAGGTAAACTTGGTGGAGTTGGGAAAAAGACTCAAAGACCTTTAATTTGATAGGTCATGGGCCACCTAATTCATTTTTGTGCTGAGAGATATGATCATCTGAAATTGACATAAAATTTTAAACCTGGTGGGTGACTTGTACGGACCCCTAGACGGGCCATCCAAGTCACCACGGGCCGTCTAAGGTGTCGTCTAGGTGACCCCTGCCAAGGCTGTAACACCCCGAAATTTTTTAAGTTAAGACTCGAATCATTCCTCATTTACTTGTAGGGTCATATCGGGTGATTCTTAAATTGCCCATATGTGTAAAGGTAAATTCTTTGGTGTGGAAATGATTTTGGATATCAATTAAGGTCACTAGAAACTCCTAGCACAAAGTAGAGTTGAAAGTTTCCTTATCGAATAAATTTTGATGTAAGATTCTACTTGGGTCAACTTCAAACGACAATCTCTTAGAATATAAAGAGTTACGTGGCCCATGACCTATCAAATTAAAGGTATTTGAATCTTCTTTCCAACACCACCAATTTCGCAATAATCCGAGGTTTGAGTAAAAAGTTATGATCATTTTAGTAACCTGATACAGTGCTATGACGAATTAGCCGACGGAAAAACATTAAAAAGGGTCGTTTTTGTCTTTTTACCTCTAAGAAAATCCTAAACGAATTTCTTGACTAATTAGAGACCCAAAACAATCAGATTTCATCTCTTAATCCATCATTCTCTTCTCTCTCAAACCCTAAGGCAAAACTCTAAGGAAAAAAAATCAAAGTAAAAGACTCCATTCAAGATTCTTCTTCAAGGTAAGTCTTTCTCCAAGAATTTCATTCTTTCCAACTCAAATTCCTCCATACAATTATAAATCACTAATGAAAATCATAATTCTTGTCCATAGAGTTTCAAGAAACTAATTCAAGAAATCTCAAGAAAGGTTTTCTTGATTTTTCTCCCTCAAGCTAGGGTTTCAAGGCTTCTAATCAAGTTCTTCTTCAGGATTATTCAAGATTCTTCAAGAACCTTGTTCTTCCAGGTATGTAAGGTTATCATAGTGTTGGACTAGTTCGTCCTCACGCCCTACATCTACTTTCAAATCAGTAAAAGAGTAATCTAGGATCCTATCCTAGATTTGAGTATTCTCGAGATAAGTTGATTTGAGTTCTTGAGTTCCTGTGTCTTTTTGAAATTCTACTCCTAATTATTGAATTGCTATAGGTTATGCATTAAAATTTTTGAGTTGATTCGTTCATGTCTATATTTCATCATGGACCCTATGAATTGAGTATTTTTGAGTAGAGAAATATCGTTGAGTTATGAGTTTCGAGTTCTTGAATCTTGAGTTTCCTTATTGCTATTAAGATCCCTGAATTGAGTCATTCATGTCCATATTCCACATGAATCCTATGATTTGAGTTATAAATTTTGTAAATCTTTTTAAAGCCAACACTTGAGTTCTTAAACTGAGTTTTGAGAAAGTAAAGATGAGTTTTGAGAAAAGAGTTTCTAAAACATGATTAGTATGACAATCAAGTATGCCATCAATGTATGAGCAATATGGTATCTAGATATACCATCAATGTTTATGCAGTATGACTTCCCGAGTCATCAATGATCATATTAAAATATGAGTTTGATATGTTTTTGAGAAAGAGTTTTTCAAGTATGAATTGAGTAATAGTATAAGGGAACTAAGTATTCCCAAAGGTATTAGTTTTTACATTGATAAAAGAGAAACTGAGATTTCTAAATGAGTTATGAGTTTAAAAGATATTTCAAGAGCAGTTACCTCTTTTAAGAGGGTAGTTTGAGCAATTATCTCAAACCAGAGGAAGAGTTATATTTTTAAACATATGAGCATGAGTATATATTATTGGGAGTAGTATTGAGCACCGATATGGGGATGAGTTCAGATAACTCAAAGTCCTCATAAACCATGTATGCCAACATGGGTAAAGAGTCATACTTTTTAGATGATTCCTTATTGCTTTTTAAGCATAGCTTAGTGGATCCACTTAGTTGAGGTGTCCTATATCCTGGAAAGGTATAGGACAGTCCTGGCAGCGTGGGCGAGACGCTGTATCATTATGTAGCTCATAGTGATGGTTGTCGGTTAGAGAATCTCCCAATAGAGTTAAAGTGTATTTTTATATCACTTATTATGTTGAGTTCAGAGATGAGAAAATATTTTGTAAAGCTTTAAATGATTTAAATCCTTTATTTCTTTACATTCAGCTTGAATACATTGTTATCTATTGCAGTCCTTTGTTTCAGTTATTTGTTATTCAGCTATATTACATACTTGTACATTCAATGTACTGATGTCATTCGACCTGCATCTTTTAATGATGCAGATACAAGTTCTTAGGATCCTCAACAAGAGTCTGTTGAGATCACTTCATCTTCTCGTCTGCTTTTGAGTGAGACCTCCTTACTTTCGGAGTACTCCAGTTTTATGAGTTGTTAGTAGTAGTTCTTTTGAGGAGTCGTTCTTGTCCCGACACTCATCTTTGTATAGTAGAGGTTTCATAGATAGACAGTTTTGGAGAGTCTTTCAGTTCAGATGTTTTATTTAAAACTTATGTTTCATACTCAGTATATTCAGCAAAGTTTTGAGATTTAGTAAACTATTTTTAAACGTTTCTTTCAATTTGATGCTTATGTATGATTGAGTTAGTCTTTCGCTTGTAGTCAGCCAGGATGAGGGTTTGCTTGGGGACCAGCAATGGTTCTCGAGTGCCGGCCACATTCAGGGTGTAGGCTCGAGTCGTGACAAACTTGGTATCAGAGCACAAAGTTCAAGTATCCTAGGGTGTCTATGAAGCCGTGTCAGTAGGATTTTATTTATGGTTGTAAGGGCCCCACTTCTATAAATGAGGGACTACAGACATTTAAGAAAAGTTTCCCTTCTTTCATAATTTAAATCATGCAATAGAGTTGTGTCATAAGAAACTTATTCAAACTCATGCGTTTCTCATATTCATTCGACTACCCCTCATACTCAAGGTAGTTAAAAAGCCAAGCGAGTTCCATATCGATGAGTTACTCTCAGTAAAAATCTTGAGAAAATCATGAAACTACAGAGGGGCTTGAGAGAAGCCCGTGAGTTAGTTCAAGTATTGAGTTTCGAAAGAATGCACTCATATTCATATGAATCGTGCGTTCAAGCTAAAAGGGAGATGTACTCTCTTCTCTAAACCTTGTTTCAATTGAGACCGTTATGAGGAGGTGTGTTGTAGAGCTTGGGTAGTATTTGCACCCGAAAAGATAGTATGAGTACTAGGTTATAAGCAGTAGTAGTAAAAGTGCCCAAGGTTAGAAGAATGCATGCAAATGTTCGGTAATCTAAGAAAGGAAGATAGTGATGAGGCACATTATGTTATGGTAGTCATGCACTTAGTGAGTTATTAATGATGAGTTTTCCCTTATGGGTAGACTAAGAAGTGATGGGTTTGTGATGATTTCATGATAGGAGGTAGAGTAAGAGTTACTAGTTAGGATGAGGTAGAGTATACTTTAACTAGAAAGAAGTTTATGATGATGTGCCATTGTGTTAATAACGACCAAGTGTATGTGTTGAATAGAAGAGTAGGAGTATTCATAAGGTGATAGTTCTAAGCTAGGCTTATAATTTTTGAGGGAGAGCCCATAATATTCAAAGGGTTATAGAACTAATTAGGCAATGATGTGTAGTGAGTGGGTAAATAGTACCTAAATTGTGAAAGGAAGTCTAACGGTAAATTGTAAGTATGAAGATTGAGAGATAAAGATTGACTAATTGTCATGAGGTTTTAGTGGGCAAGTGTTTCTTAATTTTATCTACTAGTAATAAGTTAGTATAGTATGCGAGCAATTATATTGATATCCGTATTTTGTAATAGACATTAAGCTTGAATTTGAGATGAGAGTCGTGATCAAAAGAATGTCAAATGAGGGTGATGATTTTAGTTTTGAGATCTGATCTGGTAGACTTGACATATAGTAGGAGAGGAATTAAGAGGTTAGTTACAATGAATATGAGTGGTACAAGTATGGGATTCTAAATTTTAGATAAGAATAGTGAAGAGTGGCTAAGTCATAAGAGTAACAAGAGCACTAAGAGGTGTACCCGAGATTGCATATAATCATTCGAGGTTCCAATTAAGTTAATGATTATTTTTCATCTGTGCCTAGATAGTATAATTGAGCTATTAATGTGTAATAGGCTGAGGTAAGAATTAATTTTCTTCCCTTAAGAGCTAGATGAAGCAGCCTTATAAGCTATTGAGAAGAGGTTAAGAGAAGCATTGTCACGACCCAGGAGTACCCCCTAGATGTAACATGGCTTATAGGACCCCGAGAGGCCCCATTCAAGCCACTTAGCATTCATAACATAAGAATTAGAACATCAGAAGTAAAGACAACATTTCAAGTCCAAAAGTTTTATAAAAGTAAAGCGGAAGTCAAAAACACTTGTCTCATTAGCCATCTAATACAATTGAATGAAATTCGGCCTAGCCCATACATCATGTCCAAACCTAGAATTTATGAACGAAAATTGAAAGAATAAAACTCCGTCCTCGAAGCATGAGGACTCACCAAGCTCGGGAACCTTGTAATCAACCACTAGCCACGAAACTGATGACCCTGACTATCGGACCCTACATTTGGGGAAATGTAGGCAAGAGTATGCGTTAGTACAAAACAATGTACCAAGTATGACATTTCATGACATGCAATTGACCAAGCTAAAACATGATATAAAAGGGTTAGAAAACACAAATCATAAAACATGGTCAATGCAAGCTAACATCATTAAAACCATTGAACACTTATGAGATACTTTTTGAAGTAACCTTAGTTCATTATTATTGTGGGAAGGAGATTTAATTTACATAGATATCATGTGAGCTATAACATGATCTCCCAGTGTTTCCCACACCGAAAGGGTTGTCCTACTTGCCAAGGTAAGGACCATGAACTTCTAGCTTAAGTGGATCCACTAGCTAATGTCTATCTAGAAAATCATCCTATGGGGGCACATAGGTAAGGGATAAAGAGATTGCTTCTAGAAACTCGACCTCTACTAACGGGAGAGCCTCCATCTCAATATCCTCTCGGTGCTAAGCATAAATCCGATAGAATAGTCATTTCTTACTTGTTCTTATTATCCATGGAAGGGCACGTCATCTTGCCAATCCAAGCTAAGTCATTATCCATGAAAATGTATCATTCAACAACCAATCCAAGCTAGGTTTCTTTAGGATAACTCTTAATCTTTGATTCAATTAGGTGAGAAGACCTTTCAACCTTAGAATCCTTACTATGTGAGAAAACCTTTCACAATCAGGCTTTCATGTGTATATGAGCAAAATTCTTTCAACAGCACATCAACAACATCATCATTGATACTTTACTCTCAAAGCATCCTTAAAACATTTGCATAGATTTCATAAGAATATGTCTAATCTCATAATGCACCTTTCAAGGTTCACAACCCACTTCTAATCATCAACATTTAGAAAACATGGGTTAGATATAGATTTCATCATAAATTCATTCAAATCTATCAATACATGCTTAATTTCATAGAACTCTTCCTTCATACTCAAAATCCACATCATATGCTCATAACTTGAAAACATGAGGATTACATGGGTTCATAGGGGAAATCATCATAAAATCATAGTATTTCATCAATTCATGCATAAGAGATCATAGTTCAATCATTTAAATCAATAATCAAGAGAACCCATGACAATTGAAGAAAACCCTAACTCAATTGGGGATTTCTAACTTTGAAAATAGGAGAATTTGGGAACTCCATGAATGGAAGGAATCCATGTATGAAAACTATCATACCTCAAAGCCAATTGCTTATCTTCAATGGAGGAATTGAGACTTGACTTGAAACCCTAGGTTGAATCCTTCTTCTTCAAGCTTTCTAGAGAGAGAAATATTTGAGAGTTCTTCTTTTTGGTGAATTTGAAGAGAATGAACTAATCTTGGGGTTGGAATCACTTATATAGGGGTCTTAGTGAAGGGTAAAACGATGTAGTATTAGGCTAGACTAATTAGGAAAAGACTCAACTGCCCCTAACTTAACTGCTGACCACGCCCCTCCATCGACAGACCGTGGACTGACCAACGGTCCGTCCTGCACAACTGTCATCAGATTCAGAGAGTTTGGGCCTAGACCACGGACCCTCGACCACGGACCGTGGTCTGACCGACGGTTCGTTGGTCAGGCTGTGGTTCCATGGCTTTTGAAAAAAGTTGGGTGCCCAGTCCACGGACCACACTTACGGTCCGTGGTCCTGTCCACGGGCCGTGGTTGGCCTCCGTGGCTGGCTCTTGGAAATCTTGAAATTTTGCTATGTTTCCCTTCTCGAATCAGAGGCGTTACAATATCTCCCCCTTGGGATCATTCGTCCTCGAATGAGATTCAAGCTAGTACGAAAAGAGTAGGAGATGAACTAACAACCCAACCATTAATGCAACTTCATCTAAATGCATATAACCAAGGAGGAATTATCGACTCCAAGCTAAGACGTAGTCAAAACATCATAAGAGGGGTGGAGCTAAATCTAACAGCCCATCATGCATGCAATGCACATATCCGAGGAGGAAACATCAACTCCAAGCTAACATCCAAGGAGGAAACATCAACTCCAAGCTAACATCCAAGAAGGAACCATCAACTCCAAGCTAACATCCAAGGAGGAAACATCAACTCCAAGCTAACAACATACTCAAATGCATCTATCTGAGGAGGAAACATCAACTCCAAGCTAAAGACATGTTCACAACATCATATCATGTAGTCTACATGGAATTCATACTCATATGCACATAAACATGTAGAAATCAGTCAAATTGACTCATTTTCTAAAAAATGAACTTTTCATAAATCATGCATAGTATGGAAATCATGGAAACATTTAAGACACATAACCCCAAAACAAATAACAAACCATGAGGAACTCATTACCTCAAGCTAGAGTAGGAGTAGAAGGAAAAAGATGAGGATATCGGGACATCATATTGGCCTCGGCCTCCCAAGTAGCACCCTCAAGTAACTGATTCCTCCACAACACATTCACAGAAGCAACTTTCTTGTTTCTTAATTTCTTAACTGTCGGTCTAAGATCTCAACCGAAACTTCTTCATAAGTAAGATTCTCCCTAAATCCCAAACCTTCTAAGGAAACGATGGACGTCGGATCACCAACACATTTCTTCAACATAGAGACATGGAAAACCGGATGCACCGATGCCAACTCATTAGGCAAGTCTAGTTCATAAGCAACCTTACCAACACGTCTGAAAATTTGATATGGGCCTACATATCGGGACTAAGCTTCCCTTTCTTACCAAACCTCATTACACTCTTCATGGGTAAAATTTTCAAGTAAACCCAATCATTAACATCAAACTCAAGATCTCTTCTTCTTACATCGACATATGACTTTTGCCGACTTTGAGCCGTTTTCAACCTTTCTCTAATAAGTCGAATCTTCTCTATGGCCTCATGTACCAACTCAGGACCTATTAGGGCAACTTCACCCAGCTCAAACCAACATATAAGAGATCTACACCTCCTACCATACAATGCCTCAAATGGAGCCATACCAATACTCGAGTGATAACTATTATTATAAGCAAACTCAATCAATGGCAAATGGTCATCCCAATTACCCATAAAATCAATCACACAAGCTCTCAACATGTCTTCCAAAGTTTGGATAGTACGCTCTGCTTGCCTATCGGTTTGGGGATGAAAGGCCGTACTAAGCTTAACCCGAGTACCAAGACCTTTTTGGAAGGACTTCCAAAACTGAGAAGTGAATTGGGTACCACGATCGGAAATAATGGACAAAGGCACTCCATGTAACCTTACCATTTCTCTCAAGTACAACTTGGCATAATCCTCCGCCGAATAAGAAACCTTGACGAGAATAAAATGAGACGATTTCGTCATCCAATCTATTATAACCCAAATCGAGTCATGTTGTCACCGGGTGCGAGGCAAACCCACAATAAAGTCCATATTCACATCTTTACACTTCCAAGTAGGAATGCTAATGTCTTGGGATAAACCTCCAGGTTTCTGATGCTCAACTTTCACTTTTTGACAATTAGGACACTTGGTCACAAATTCCGCAATATCCTTCTTCATTCCGTTCCACCAATAGACTTCTCGTAAATCATGGTACATCTTGGTGGCTCCCGGGTGAATGGAATACCGTGAACTACGGGCTTCTGATAAGATCTGTCCCCTCAAGTTATCTACATTAGAAACACACAAACGAACTTGATATCTCAGTAAACCATCTGCCCCTTGGGAGAAAGCCTTAACAGATTTCTTAAGTACAACTTCCTTTAACTCAACCAAAATTGTATCAAGACCTTGATTGGCTTTCACATCCGCAACTAAAGACGATTCTGAACCATTGTGGACTATCACACCACCCTTGGTAGAGTCCACTAACCGAACACTCAACGAGGTCAATCTATGAATATCTCGAACCAACTATTTCTTTTCTTCTTCAATATGAGCAACACTTCTCATAGACAACCGACTAAGAGCATCTGCCACCATATTAGCTTTACCGGGGTAATAGAGAACACTCATATCATAATCCTTTAATAACTCAAGCCACCTTCTTTGGCAAAGATTTAGATCCTTCTGATTAAACACATATTGCAGACTCTTGTGGTCAGTAAACACATCTACATGCACAACATACAAATAATGTCTCCAAATCTTTAAGGCAAAAACAACCACCGCTAGCTCAAGGTCATGGGCAGGATAATTCTTTTCATGAATATTAAGTTGCCTTGAGGCATAGGCAATAAATTTCCCATTTTGCATAAGCACACATCCTAGACCAATTCTAGAGGCATTACAATAAACCACAAAACCATATGTACCTTCCGGTAAGGTTAACAGCGGAGCGGAAGTAAGTCTATCGTTCAATTCTCAGAAACTCTTCTCGCACGCTTCGGACCACATGAACTTAGCCTTCTTTTGAGTCAAAGCCGTCAAAGGAGAGGCAATCGAAGAGAACCCCTCAACAAACCTCCTGTAGTAACCGGCCAAACCCAAGAAACTTCTAATATCCGAAGGGGATAGAGGTCTATGCCAACTCTTGATCGCATCCATCTTCTTAGGATCTACCTCAATACCCTTACTTGATACAATATGACCGAGAAAAGCTACTGACCTTAGCCAAAACTCACATTTACTAAACTTTGCAAAGAGTTGTTGTTCCTTGAGAATTTGCAACACGATCCTCAAATGATCAATATGCTCATCCTCACTTCTCGAATAAATCAATATATCATCAATGAACACAATCACAAACATGTCAAGGTATTGTCTAAACACCGTATTCATCAAATCCATAAACGCCGCCGGAGCATTAGTCAACCCAAACAGCATTACCAAAAACTCATAATGACCATACCGAGTTTGAAAAGTTGTCTTCGGAATGTCATCTACCCTCACCCTCAATTGGTGATAGCCCGACCGAAGGTCAAACTTAGAGAAATAACTTTCTCCCTGAAGTTGGTCAAATAAATCATCTATCCTTGGAAGATAATACTTATTCTTAATGATCACCTTGTTCAACTGACGATAGTCAATACACATATGAAGAGAACCATCTTTCTTTCTAACAAACAAAACTGGAGCACCCCATGGAGAGATACTCGGTCGGATGAAACCCTTATCCAACAAATCCTTCAATTGTTCTTTCAACTCCTTTAATTCTACCAGAGCCATACGGTAAGGAGGAATATAAATAGGCTGCATATCTGGGAGAAGGTCAATATCGAAGTCTATATCCCTTTCAGGAGGAATACCGGGTAAATCATCTGGGACCACTTCCGGAAACTCATTAACAATGGGGACCGAATCAAGAGTAGGGGTTTCAGAATCTACATCCCTCACCCTAACTAGATGGTAAATGCAACCCTTAGAAATCATCTTTCTAGCTTTAAGACAAGAAACAAACTGACCCTTAGGCATAGAATTTCTCCTCTTCCACTCTAGGATAGGCTCATTTGAAACTGAAACTTGACTATACGAGTTCTACAATTAATAGAAGCATAACATGAGTTCAGCCAATCCATACCAAAGATAACATCAAAATCTGGCATATCCAGCTCTACCAAGTCAACAAGAGTAACTCTATGGGACAAGGAAATGAGACACTTTCTATAGACCCTCTTAGTCACGATAGAATCACCAACAGGGGTAGAGACAGAAAAATGATCTAACAACACATCCGGAAGAACATCAAACCTCATAGCCACATATGGCGTCACAAAAGACAAGGTAGCACCGGGATTAAGTAAAGCATAAATATCAAGTTGGAAAACTTTCAACATATCGGTAACCACATCGGAGAACCCTCTTATTCACCACGAGTGTGAAGTGCATAAAATTAGTTTTGCTTGGGAGCATTAGAACCCGAACCACTTGGAGGAGCTTGCTTGCCCTCTCTTCCTTTAGCCGTAAGCATCGGGCAAAGTCTTATGACCACTTTTAGCACAACTTAAGCAACCATCCGTGTCGGGTAGGCACTTACCCTCGTGCTTCTTTCCACACCTAGCACAAGTAGACATAGGCAATGAAGATCCACTACCATTCCCTCCTTGATGCTTAGGGTTAGACACCCTATATTTGTTGAAATTAGGAGGAGCATTGGAAGAGCCTTGACCGGAAAACCTTTGTTGAAATCTAGAACGACCATATCCATCGGACCTTGCATGAGAGAAATTAGCCCTCTTTGTCTCCCTAGATTTTTCCTTAAGTTTCTCCTCTTTAATCTGTTGAGCATGAACCATGAGACGAAAGATGTCCATGTCATTAATGAGTATGGCGGTACGACACTCTTTGACTACCATTTCGGACACACCCGAAATGAACTTACTCATCCTTGCCCTTGAATCGACAACCATTGTTGGAGCATATTTAGACAATTGTGTGAACTTCAAAGCATATTCCCTCACACTCATACTTCCTTGACGAAGGTTGATAAACTCAAGTACCTTTGCTTCCCTTATCTCAAGGGGAAAGAACCTATCAAGGAAAGCGACCTTAAATTTCTCCCAATCAAGAGGACCCACATATTTTGGTCTCCCTTCTTTCCATTGGTTGAACCAAGTTTGAGCAATACCTTTGAGTTGATAAGCGGCCAACTCCGCCTTTTCCACCGGCGTTACTCCCATGATCATCAACACCTTGTAAACCTAATCAATGAACTCTTGAGAATCTTCCTCAACTTTAGAACCATGAGACTCCGGAGGATTCATCCTAGTGAAGTCCCTCACTCTAGATGTCGCCGTACCCACATTTGGGTTCACGGGAACCGCAACCTCCCCATTGGCTTGGGCCATCACGGCTTGATCCAGCACTTGAAAAGCAGCCCTAAACTCCGCATTAGTCACTTGCTCGGCCAAAGGATCGACCAGAACTTGAGGAGCTTTGGGAGGATCTTCTTTTTCCTTATTCTCCCTCACATTCCTTTTAGCATAAGCTCTTCGAGTAGCCATGTCCTGTAGAGCATCAGATAAGGATTAAGAGAGAGACCTTATAGAGTTAAACTCTATCGCACGACTTTAGAGTAATTAAAGAAGTGGAGTTTCCTAATCATTTTCTAGCCTCTCATTCATAAATGTGGCGCGCTTCACACTCATGAACAAGACTCTACTCGACGTGGCTTATGAGACATCCTAGGACCATTCTAAACCTTTTCCTCTGATTAACAAGTTTGTCACGACCCAGGGGTACCCCCTAGATGTAACATGGCGTATAGGACCCCGAGAGGCCCCATACAAGCCACTTAGCATTCATAACATAAGAATTAGAACATCAGAAGTAAAGACAACATTTCAAGTCCAAAAGTTTTATAAAAGTAAAGCGGAAGTCTAAAATTATTATCTCATTAGCCATCTAATACAATCGAATAAAATTGGGTCTAGCCCATACATCATGTCGAAAACTAGAATTTATGAACAAAAACTGAAAGAATAAAACTCCGTCCTCGAAGCATGAGGACTCACCAAGCTCGGGAACCTTGTAATCAACCACTAGCCAGGAAACTATTGACCCTGACTGTCAGATTTGGGGAAATGTAGGCAAGAGTATGCGTTAGTACAAAATAATGTACCAAGTATGATAGCTATGCATAAAACATTTAAATCATGCTAAAAGGGGACATTTCATGACATGAAATTGACCAAGCTAAAACATGATATAAAAGGGTTAGAAAACACAAATCATAAAACATGGTCAATGCAAGCTAACATCATTAAAACCATTGAACACTTATGGGATACTTCTTGAAGTAACCTTAGTTCATTATTATTGTGGGAAGTAGCTTTAATTGACATAGAGATCATGTGAGCTATAACATGATCTCCCAGTGTCTCCCACACCGAAAGGGTTGTCCTACTTGCCAAGGTAAGGATCATGAACTTCTAGCTTAAGTGGATCCACTAGCTAATGTCTATCTAGAAAATCATCCTATGGGGGCACATAGGTAAGGGATAAAGAGATTGCTTCTAGAAACTCGGCCTCTACTAACGGGAGAGCCTCCATCTCAATATTCTCTCGATGCTAAGCATAAATCCCATAGAATAGTCATTTCTTACTTATTCTTATTATCCATAGAAGGGCACGTCATCTTGCCAATCCAAGCTAAGTCATTATCCATGGAAAGGTATCATTCAACAACCAATCCAAGCTAGGTTTATTTAGGATAACTCTTAATCTTTGATTCAATTAGGTGAGAAGACCTTTCAACCTTAGAATCCTTACTATGTGAGAAAACCTTTCACAATCAGGCTTTCATGTGTATATGAGAAAAATCCTTTCAACAACACAACAACAACATCATCATTGATACTTTACTCTCAAAACATCCTTAAAATATTTGCATAGATTTCATAAGAATATGCCTAATCTCATAATATACCTTTCAAGGTTCACTACCCACTTCTAATCATCAACATTTAGAAAACATGGGTTATATATGAATTTCATCATAAATTTATGTAAATCTATCAATACATGCTTAAATATCATAGAACTCTTCCTTCATACTCAAAATCTCACATCATATGCTCATAACTTGAAAACATGGGGATTACATGGGTTCATAGGGGAAATCATCATAAAATCATAATATTTCATCAATTCATGCATAAGAGATCATAGTTCAATCATTTAAATCAATAATCAAGAGAACCCATGACAATTGAAGAAAACCCTAACTCAATTGGAGATTTTTAACTTTGAAAATAGGAGAATTTTTGAACTCCATGAATGGAAGGAATTCATGGATTAAAACTATCATACCTCAAAACCAATTGCTTATCTTTAATGGAGGAATTGAGACTTGACTTGAAACCCTAGGTTGAATCCTTCTTCTTTAAGCTTTATAGAGAGAGAAATATTTAAGAGTTCTTATTTTTGGTGAATTTGAAGAGAATGAAGTGAATGAACTAATCTTGGGGTTGGAAACACTTATATAAGGTTCTCAGTGAAGGGTAAAATGACGTAGTATTAGGCTAGACTAATTGGGAAAAGACCCAACTGCCAACCTGCCGACCACGCCCCTCCATCGACAGATCGTGGACTGACCAATGGTCCGTCCTGCACAACCTTCATCATATTCGGAGAGTTTGGGCCTTGACACCGGACCCTCGACCACGGACCGTGGTTTGACCAATGGTCCGTTGTCAGGTCGTGGTTCCATGGCTTTTGGAAAAAGTTGGGTGCCCAGTCCACAGACCACACCTATGGTCCACTGTCCTGTCCATGGGCCGTGGTTGGCCTCCGTGGCTGGCATCTGGAAATCCTAAAATTTTTCTATGTTTCCCTTCTCGAATCCGAGGCGTTACAAGCATCTTAGAAAGAGGTCTTAGAAGGAGCCTTAGTACCTACTTATGGAGAGTTCAGTAGCCATGAGATAAGCCTTTCCCGAGTATTAGAGTAAATAGAATATAGACCAGTTTAGAGATGATGAGAATAAATCCATTGCATTAAAGTATCAACTTTAGACCTAAGGGGGAGATGATAAGATGAGATACCAAGTCAAGTGTTGAGGATGAGATAGTGATGTCTTCAGAAAGAGTTAAGGAGGTACATTAAGACATTCATACTCTAGCATATTCCTTAAAAGTTTAATCAATACAACATCATGATGATGTTCTTGTATCAGAATTGTGTTCATGACCTATGCTCATACACTTCAGAGAGATTCACATCGATGTTAAGTTTCTAGAATAAGGGGCAAAGACTTTAGCCCATTGATCTCAATCTTTTCCATAAAGTTATGGATATCAGCCTAATGATATGAACCTATTCATATAAGCACTCGTATCTCATAGTATTCTCAGTTTTGCAAGTTTTTGATTTAGTATACATTAAAGAAAGTGGCTTCCTAGCAACATAATGTTATGTCATGCATATTCTGATATCAGAATTCTTGAATGAATCGTGCTTATGATATTTTACCCCAAAGTCCTTTCAGTAATCCTTTTTAGTTTTGGAGAGTGGTGTTGTTGATAGTAGTTGTGTGATGATGGAGGAGAGGATTGTTATTTCTTATTGTGATAGTGATGGTGTTTTTATTCCGTCTAAGGTTATGAATGTGGAGGAAAAAGGAGATAAAATTTTACAATGAGTACTAAGTAAGCTTTCTGGTGGTAATGCATGAAAGTTCAGTTGGTAGAGATGATGAGAAGTTCTTAGAAAGTAGGTTAGTAGGAGTCTATGGAGTGGTTAAGGTTCTAAGATTGAATGTGGTGTTGTTAACATGCGGAAAATGCGTGATACATTAGGTGTTTTGTGATATGTGCTCAAGGTTAGCTAAATGTAGCGGTAAGGAGTAGTGTTCTTGGGATGAGATTTCCTAGAGAGGTATAGAACCCGAATCTTGTGATTTAGATCAGAAAAATCACCCTATGTTAAGTACTTTTTTATTCTGAGTTAGACTTGAATATAGTAAGAGTAACCCCTTTCCATTCTTAGACCAGCCGTCATTCGAGCACGAATGATCCCAAGGGGGAGATATTGTAACACCCCAAAAATTTCTAAGTTAAGACTCGAACCATTCCTCATTTACTTGTAGGGTCATATCGGGTTATTCTTAAATTGTCCATATGTGTAAAGGTAAATTCTTTGGTGTGAGAATGATTTTGGATATCAATTAAAGTCACTAGAAACTCCTAGCACAAAGTAGAGTTGAAAGTTTAATTATCGAATAAGTTTTGATGTAAGATTCTACTTGGGTCAACTTCAAACAACCATATCTCTTAGAATATAAAGAGTTACGTGGACTATAAACTATCAAATTAAAGGTATTTAAATCTTCTTTCCAACGCCACCAATTTCACAACAATCCGAGGTTTGAGTAAAAAGTTATGACCATTTTAGTAACCTGATACAATGTTGTGATGAATTAGCCGACGGAAAAACATTAAAAAGGGTCGTTTTTGTCTTTTTACTTCTAAGAAAACGCTAAATGAATTTCTTGACTAATTAGAGACTCAAAACAATCATATTTTCATCTCTTAATCCATCATTCTGTTCTATCTCAAACCTTAAGGCAAAAGTCTAAGGAAAAAAAATCAAAGTAGAAGACTCCATTCAAGATTCTTTGAATCTTTTTCAAGATTCTTCTTCAAGGTAAGTCTTTTTCCAAGTATTTCATTCTTTCCAACTCAAATTCCTCCATACAATTATGAATCACTAATAAAAATCATAATTCTTGGCTATAGAGTTTCAAGAAACTAATTCAAGAAATCTCAAGAAAGGTTTTCTTAATTTTTCTCCCTCAAGCTAGGGTTTCAAGGCTTCTAATCAAGTTCTTTCGCATGATTCTTCAAGATTCTTCAAGAACCTTGTTCTTCCAGGTATGTAAGGCTATCATAGTGTTGGACTAGTTTGTTCTCACTCCCTACATCTACTTTCAAATCAGTAAAAGAGTAATCTATGATCCTATCCCTAGATTTGAGTATTCTTGAGATAAGTTGATTTGAGTTCTTGAGTTCCTGTTTCTTTTTGAAATTCTATTCCTAATTATTGAATTGCTATATGTTATGCATTAAATTTTTTGAGTTGATTCGTTCATGTCTATATTTCAGCATGAACCCTATGAATTGAGTATTTTTGAGAGGAGAAATATCATTGAGTTATGAGTTTCGAGTTCTTGAGTCCTTGAGTCTTGAGTTCTGAGTACTGAGTTTCCTTATTGCTATTAAGATCCCTGAGTTGAGTTGTTCATGTCCATATTCCACATGAACCCTATGATTTGAGTTATAAATTTTGAAAATCTTTTTAAAGCCAACACTTGAGTTCTTAAACTGAGTTTTGAGAAAGTAAAGATGAGTTTTGAGAAAAGAGTTTCAAAAACATGATTAGTATGACAATCGAGTATGCCATCAATGTATGAGCTGTATGGTATCTAGATATACCATCAATGTTTATGCAGTATGACTTTCCGAGTCATCAATGATCATATTAAAATATGATTTTGATATGTTTTTGAGAAAGAGTTTTTCAAGTATAAATTGAGTAAGAGTATAAGGGAACTAAGTATTCCCAAAGGTATCAGTTTTTACATTGATAAAAGAGAAACTGAGATTTCTAAATGAGTTATGAGTTCAAAAGATATTTCAAGAGCAGTTACCTCTTTTAAGAGGGTAGTTTGAGCAATTATCTCAAACCAGAGGAAGAGTTATGTTTTTAAACATATGAGCATGAGTAAATATAATTGGGAGGAGTATTGAGCACCGATATGGGGACGACTTCAGACAACTCAAAGTCCTCATACACCATGTAGGCCAACATGGGTAAAGGGCCATACTTTTTAGATGATTCCTTATTGCTTTTTAAGCATAGCTTAGTGGATCCACTTAGTTGAGGTGTCCTATATCCTGGAAAGGTATAGGACAGTTCTGGCAGCGTGGGCGAGACGCTGTATCATCATGTAGCTCATAGTGATGGTTATCGGTTATAGAATCTCCCAATAGAGTTAAAGTGTATTTTTATATATCACTTATTATGTTGAGTTCAGAGATGAGAAAATATTTTTTAAAACTTTAAATGATTTAAATCCTTTATTTCTTTACATTCAGCTTTAGTACATTATTATCTATTACTGGCCTTTCTTTCAGTTATTTGTTATTTAGCTATATTACATACTCATACAATCAATGTACTGATGTCATTCGACCTGCATCTTTTAATGATGTAGATATAGGTTCTTAGGATCATCAACAAAAGTCTGTTGAGATCACTTCATCTGATCATCTACTTATGAGTGAGACCTCCTTGCTTTCAGAGTACTCCAGTTTTATGAGTTGTTAGTAGTAGTTCTTTTGAGGAGTCGTGGGTCTTATACTGACACTCATCTTTATATAGTAGAGGATTTATAGATAGATAGTTTTGGAAAGTTTTTTAGTTTTTTAATGTTTTATTTAAAACTTATGTTCATACTCAGTATATTCAGCAAATTTTTGAGATTTAGTAAATTGTTTTTAAATGTTTCTTTCAATTTGATGCTTATGAATGCTTGAGTTACTCTTCCGCTTGTAGTTAGTCAGGATGAGGGTTCGCTTGGGGACCAGCAATGGTTCTCGAGTGCTGGCCACGTCCAGGGTGTAGGCTCGGGTCGTGACAAAGGCAGTCTTGGATGGTCATTCATGATGCCCTTAACGGGTCGTGGACCCCTAAATGGACTATCTAGGGTGCCATGAATGGTCCATTGTACATTTTGGGTTCATGGACTTGCCTGTTTTACATTTAAGGAGCTACTCTATGATGAGTTAAGATCGGATTGGTAGTATAATTATGACTTTCCAAGTATGATGATATGAATATGAATATGAATAATTTCGTTTAAATTTTACTTGGCACCAAGAAGACTTTGAGATGGATGCTCTCCCGTTAGTAGTGGTCGGGTCTCTAGTAGCAATTTCCTTGCCCTAACTACGTGCCCCCGTAAGATTTATCTTAGAAAGACATAGCTAGTGGATCCATCTAAGCTAGAAGTTTATGGTCCATACCTTGGCAAATAGGATATATTTTTTTGGTGTGGGAGAAAGACTCCAGATTCCATGTTATACATCACATGGTCTATATCGATTAACAATAGTTTTCCCACAAAATGAACTATGTTACCTTCAAAAGTTTTATGAAAGTTTTCATTATGTTTTAAGTATGTGTTGACCTTGTTCATGATTTGTGATTCTTCTTTAAAGACTTTTTACTATGCTTTAGCTTGTCATGCATATCATGTTTAAAGTTCCAAAATGCTCATGTTCATGTTTTTATTCATATACCTCATACATAATACATTCTATGTACTAGTGCGTACTTATGCCTATATTGTTTTATAATATAGAGTTCGACGCTCATCCTCCTTCTGCTCGTGGCTAGCTTGGATTGCTACTTTACTATTGGGTTGGTAAGTCCTCATACTTCGAGGGAAAGGCCATGAAGACTTTTATTGCTTTTGTTGATTTTCTTTGAGACCTTGTACGTTGTGTATGGGTTACGTCTCAACCACTCTATTGATGTTTAGAATAGCTTGTCAAGACTTTAATATGTTTTCTCTACTAATGTTCAAATTCTTCTTTCATGAAATGAGATTACTTTACCTATCCTCTTTGTTTATCTATTCTATTATTTTGAATGTATGTCAAGTGTCTTGTGTAGGGCATCTCGGGGTCTTATATACCATGTCACGTCTAGGGTATACTTTGGATCGTGATAAATGCAGATTGAATGATGTCAGTACATGGAATGTATGGTATGTAATAAAATTGAATAAAACAAATAACTAAATTGAAGGACTGGAGTAACTCAACTGAAGTAAAGCTTGATATAAAGTAAAATAATTTAAACTTTACAACGTAAGTTGCAATAATAACAAATACTGAAATATATATACATTTTACTTTACTAGAGTGTTTCTCTAACCAAAAACCATCATCATGAGCCTCGTGATGATACAACATTTTACCCACGTTGCCAAAGTTTCTCTATATCTGACTAGAGTACAGTTGCAACTTTAACTTATGGATTCACTAAAAAGCCTTGTTGAGGCAGGTAAGGAGTCACTCGTCTGGTGGTACGATCCTATCTACGTTGGCAGCGTAGGTTATGAAGTTTGAGTTATCTTAACTATTACCCCAAATTGTGCTCAATACTACTCCCAAAATATAGATATGCATGCTCATATAAAATACTCATTGGGTTGAGTTAATACTCAAAAGATCCTCTTTAAGGGTTAACTAAACTTTACTTTATCCTTTTGAAATGCTTCTGAAAACTCTTTATGCTTTAATTGAAAAAATACTTTCTTTCTAAATGTGAAAATAATATGTTTGGGATCATTAAAGTTCTCTTAAAACTCTTCTCAATGATTCTTTAAAATTACTCTTGGACTCTCTTTAAATTTTGAAATCAATATAAGGAAAATAATTGCACAAAGTCTTTCAACAAAATCCCGTCAACTAAGGTTCATGTGAAAATATAAGCATGAACAACAACTCAAGGATCTCAAAGCATAATATATCATAATCTCAAAATTAAGAAATCAGAACTCAGAATAAGAATACAATTGAAATTCAGAATCTCATTAAACTTAGGGTAGAACATTGTCGATCTGATGTTTTTACATTGAACTAATCCCATTTAAAAAATTTCGGATCGACTCGACGGGCACGGTCCATACATGCCACAATGTATCGTACTGGTCAACCATAGATCGAGTATGTAATGACCCGGTTGGTCATTTTTGGAAAGTTCATGAATTTATCATTTTTTCCCTCTCAATATTGACCCCGAGTCTTTTGTGATTGAGCTTTAAAATTTGGTTTCAAGCTTTGAGTTTAAAGTTGAGAATTTTTTAAGTTTTGAGTTTGAAAGACTAATATTGTTAAGAAAGTGGTTTTTGGTGCCTTTTGGAGTTTTGGATGTTAGAATAGAATTATGTCAATTCCATTAGTCCCCGAATGTGGAATCTGGTCTGTGAGAGTATATGGTATAAGATTCAGAGTCTCTTTGAGAATTTGAGATCCTAAGTTGGAAAATTTTGGAAATTTTGCCTTTGGGTTGACTTTGGTCAACATTCGAGGTTTGGATGCTCAAATTGGAATTCCAAGAGTTCCGTTGAATTTGGGGGATGATTTTAGTCCTAGGTGAGGTCTTGGTTGATTTTTAAGAGGTTCTGAGCTTGATTTAGCATTTTTAGGCATTGTGTTAGTTTCTTGTGGTTTTCACAGATATCGGGTAATGAAGACCTTTGATTCATGTTTTGACGGTTCCATTGGGCTTAGAACGTCGAGTATAATTGATTTTCATACGTGGTTTGTGTGTACGAGGTTTCGAACGAATCTCTATGGTCCTTTCGATGTTCTGAGAGTTGGCGAAATTTTTTGGTGCTTGGAATCTGTTGTGTTTGCATTTGCGAAGAAATGGCCTCTTTCATAACCTTCATGAAACCGAAGGGCCAGGTTTCCTGACCATCGCGATCGCGAAGGGTTGGTCTCTTTCGCGACCTTGCGAAAGCGAAGGCCTGATCGTAAAAGTGAAGACCCTGACTTTTGTGGGGCTCGCTTTTGCAAACCCAGGGTCACTTTTGCGACATCAGAGAGGGGATTTTGGTATGAAATTTTGGGGTTTAAGCCGAATTTTGCAATTTTTAAGCTTGGAAAAATCCTTGGAGGCGATTTTGAAAGGGTTTTTGTGCTAAATCATTTGGGTAAGATTTTGTGATCCTAAAACTTTATTTCCCTTTGATTATTTATGAATTTTAACATCAAAACTTGGGATTTTGATTTGCAAATGACAAGGTTTTTTAAGAACTCAAGTTCCAAACTTAACTGGAGATTGTGAGCTGATTTTGATTCCTTTTTTGAAATGGTTTTCACCAATGGGTTCCAAATGCCTTGGATAATGATTTCAAGTAAAGAATTATTGATTCAAACTTTATTTTTTGGAATTGGGTTTTGAGTTGAGTGACCCATTTTCAATATATAAGATGTGGGTATTGTTGTTTCCGGAAATTTATTATGAATACTTGATTGATATAAATTGTATGACTTTGGACATTGGCCGAAAGGGGAAGACTCAAGTCTTAGAGTTACTAGTTGGTTGAATTAAGGTAAGTGATCTCCTAAACCTTGTAATCTAGTTGAATTCGTGTATTTCCCTTCATTGTGTGTGTTGGGAGTTATGGGAATGAGGCGAGGGATTTATTGTTCCACTTGATAAATCTTAATGAATAAAAAGGGGATTCAAGTAAAGGTTATGTGTTGATCATAATGCTTTGTGAATTGCCTTATTGTGGCCCCTATTTCATTGATTGATGAAATGTTTGATTACATGAATGTGAACATGAATTGCTTGAATTGTTGTCTATTCCTTATGGTGTGAACTTGCTTTGTGCTTTGATTGTTGTACACCGTGATGAGATATATAAGATAAAGCCAATGGAAAATGGTTCGAGATAGTGATACAAATCCAATGGGAAATGGTCCCGATTAGTGATATGATGTAAAGCCGATGGGAAATAGTTTTCACTAGTGATATAAAGCCGATGGGAAATGGTTCTCTCTAGGGATATGATATAAAGCCGATGGGAAATGGTTCTTTCTAGTGACATGATATAAAGCTGATGGGAAATGGTTTCGGTTAGTGATATGATATAAAGTTGATGGGAAATGGTTCTGACAAGAGTTTGATTATTGTGATTTGATGTGTTTGATGCGTATGTTGAACTTACTTGTTTCTATGATTGATACACTTTTTACTTATGATTATTCTATTTGACTTTTAGATTGACTTACTTGATACATTTTGGTTGTTGAATTATGACTATTGGACCGTGATTATTGAGCCTTGTGAGCTGTGAATTGTAGAACTGTTAGGTTGGACTAATTTTTGTGCACATTGTAGTTTGAGGAGGTTCGGTTGGGATGAAAGGAGTATTTTGATTTCTAGCTAGTTTCTTTGTTTATTAGGTTTCTTGCTGGGTTCCATGTTGTTGGTACTCACTTCTTGCTTCTACACTTGTGTAGGTTCGAAGCCAGTACCATGTGATTGCTCTTTCTGTCCCATCTCTGAGGCTTGTCAAAAAAACGTTGAAAGGTAGCTGCTTGTTATCCCATTGGGCCCTCTAATTCTTATTTTTATACTTTATTCTATTTGAGAAACAATGATTTGAGACATGTACTTATTTCTTAATTCCACACCTTATGTATTAGTAGAGTGTATGCATGACAATCAGGTTTTGGGGTGTTAATAGAAAGAATAAGTTTCTGCTTTTATCTTGTTCTTTCTTTATCTTTCCACATTCTTTCATTTTATTTGGGTTGAGGCTGACTTATCTTTGTGGGAATAGACAAGCTCCATCACGACTATTTTTGGGTCATGACAAATGACATCTGGGCACCATATTCATAGGTCTCACATGTGTACAAGTCGTGTCTAAGTAGAGTCTTGATGATCGGTACAGAGCCGTTTGTACTTATCTTCGAGAGGCTATGAAGACTATTAGGAAACATCCTTTTTATTCACTCTTACTTATTGTGCGTGGTTACCTTCGCTAGTGCTGAGTTGCCTCATGTTATTTTGGTAGATACCGAGGACCAAAGCTTCTGTTTCAAGTGGTAGAGGGGAGGCAGTCCTCAAGGTTGTTGTTTAGACTCTATCTAGGGGTAGAGGTAGGGCACGAGCTAGAGGTTGTTCTCATGGAGTAGTACCGGCTAGAGGTCGTTCCCGTGGAGCAGCACTTGCCAGAGGTCATGCTAGAGAGGTCTCTCCTGAGCCACATATTGAGGTTGTGGAGGACTAGGTTTATCCCTAGTTTGGAGCTCTTTAGCTTCATGAGACTTTGTTGAGGATGTTGGTTGTGTTAGAGAACTTCTCTCAGGATGGTGCGACATGTACACGCAATGGTTCTCAAACAAGGGTAGGGGCACAAAACCCAAGTCAGTAGCATCAGGCTCTGGTTATGAATGATCAGGTGGATTAGCCACCAATGGTTCCTACACCGACTATTGGTGCACAGATTGCTCCTGAGGTTATTTTGATAACGGTTGATCAATAGTGTTGTGAGAGGTTTCAAAAGATGAAACCACCCCAGTTTCAGAGTGGTAAGAGTGAGGATGCTCATGATTTCTTGACTTTGTTCCATGAGATTCTTGAGGCAGTGGGTATGGTGAATGCTCATGGTGTTTATTTTATGGCACTTCAGCTTTGTGGATGCGCCAAAGAATTGTGGAGGAGTTTGTGAGGTCTGTACCAGTTGGATCTCCCCCGACAGAGTGGGACATGTTCTCTAGTGCTTTCCAGGACCGCTTCATTCTTTGGAGCTTGAGCGAGGAGAGTCGATTGAGGTTTGAGAAGTTGTGATATGGTAGTTTATCTGTGATTGAGGATGAGACCCCTTTCTGTGACCTTTCTAGGCATGCTATGACTATTGTTCTAGATAAGGCAGAGAGAGTCCGCAGGTTTGTGAGAGGGTTGACTTTCTCCGTAGGTAGTATGTGTTTAGGGCAGCCAAAGAGGGGGCTTCCTTCCAGTCCATTGTGAGTACCGCCTAGGAGGCGGAGTAGATGGTCTTAGAGGAGTTGGGGGAGCCCAAGAGGGCCCGACCATCTGGTCAGTTTTTTGGTGCCTCATTTTGAGCTAGAGGTTCGCATAGAGGTAGTAGCTCCTTTCAGCGCTGTGGGACGGTTCATGCATCTATGCCAGCAGCTGAGAGTGGCCAATCAACCGAGGATCTTATGGTTCTTGCCGAGGTGGCCATGGTAGTCCGTCTGGTTCTTAGTAGTAGTTATCCGTGCTGAGGTCTTGTTATACTTATGGGGATCCGAGTCATTTGATGCATCAGTGTCCTCTACAGACTCACTTAGGACCCCAATGTTCTTATTCAACTACTCCTACTAGGGATTTAGTGCCTCTGGCCAGGGGTTCTTGCAGAGGTCAGTCCGGTAGAGGCACCAAGACTTCTAGTAAGGGTGCTTCAACTCCGCAAGGTGGATGTAAGGGTTCTACTCAAACTACAGGTATCCTAGAGGGCCAGTGTTATGGTTTTCCAGGAAGGCCCGATGCTAAGAATTATGACGATGTGATCACGGGTATCTTCCTAGTTTTTCATCATCCTTCGTCTGTATTTTTTGATCTAGAGTCTACTTTCTCGTTGGTGTCTGCCTATTTTACTGCTGGGTTTGATATGATGTCTGATTGCATGCTTGTGCCAATTTATGTTTCTAGACCAGTGGGTGAGTCTTTAGTGGTGGATCGAGTGTATCGATCATGCATTGTTTCTTTGGTTGGGTATGATACTTGGGTAGACATGATCATTCTGGGGATGGTAGACTTTGATATTATTTTGGGTATAGATTAGCTCTGCCCGCATCATGCTACTCTTGATTGTTATGCTAAGACTGTGACCTTAGCGATGCCAGGTGTCCCGAGAGTTGAGTGGATGAGTGCTAGTGGTTCTTACCCTAGCAAAGTTATATCCTTTATTCGTGCTTAGAGATTGGTTGATAGAGTGTCTTTTTCGTATTTGGCTTTCATTTGGGATAGTAGTGTTGAGCCACCTCCCATGGAATCTGTGCCCATGGTTCGAGAGTATTTTAGTCTAGTTAGCAATGATGAATACACATGTATGTGAGAAGGGGTCATACCTGCGACGCTCTAGGCGTCAGTAGTCGAAGTGATGTCAGCACCCTCATCAATAGGTGCTTGCTCTGGTGCTGCTCCAATGCTTCTTTCTCTCTAGAAGCCTTGTCGGACCCCCTAATAGCCTTTTTCAGTCTCCGACGCTCTTCCTTGGAAGTTTCCTCAGGGAGTTCAGTGTTAGGGGTCTTATTCTTCTCCTTGCCCTTGCCTGTCTCAAGCCTTTCAAGGTCACCCCAAATATACCCAACTGGCTGAGTGACCGGAGGCATGCTGAATAAATTCATTAGTGAATCTGGTACAAGTGGTGGAGGCAAAGCAACTGTCTTATCTGCCAGTTTTGCAATCTCAACTTTCATTGCAGCCATCTGTGCTTGCAAAGAATTACTATCTACAGAACCCAAAGCATTTAGCCACCTATTTACATGAGACTCTATGCCGTCCATCCGGTTCTTCAGTACAAAATTTCTTGTCGGAGTTCATTTCGCAGTTGCTGCTCCGCACTCTAAACCTGACTCTTGACCACTTGTGGTAGTTTTTCAACTACCTGATCTAGTATGGACCTGTTCTGCCTCTTCTCTGCTACCAGTCTCTCAAAGAATATGGTTGGCAAAGAGAAAAATGTACCTGTAAGTGCTGAAGATGGTGTTGGGGGAGGCCGACTACTGAAGCTGCCTGGGCTGTCCCCTCTACCTTCTTACTGACCCCCTCAGCTTGTATAGGCTCTACTGGAACATGTGGCAACACCGCCAAAGGTGCTGCAAGTCTTGTTCTCGAACCATAGAATGGGTTCGCCACATCTTTTATCTTAGCCACCACAGTGACCTTTTTGGCCTCAACATATATGTCCACCAATTTGTTAGGCTGTATATTGGCATGAGTACACAATCTCCTGATCAGACAAGGAAATGACAGACTTGCTCTTTCATTCAGGGCGTGATCTCTCATCTCAATAGCAATAATCTGCCCAACATTCAATGCATAACCAGCTATAATGCAAGCTATTAAGGAAACTTGAGAAGGCAATAGGGTGTTGTCATTCCCCGTTGGCGGCAACTTTGCACGGACCACTGCCTACAAGACTTTCACCGAAAATGTCAAGGATGCCTTAGTGATGTGCATCTGTGGGTTGGCTACCCATGCTGCTGCTTCACCATCAGTCGCAATCAGCCCAATAATCCACTTCATGATACTCTCCCGTGAGACTGGATCCTCCATCTCAGCTTCATTGGTCACCGAATGGTGGCAACCCTCATACAAACCTAGAGCAGTAGGTGCAGTGTACTACGGACCATGAAGAAACCTGTTGATTGTGGTCTCTGAAATATCAACCTTTTGACCCCGAATAACCACTTACGGCAGTGTACCTAACTTCAATGCTGCTGCTTTCTTTCCCCTTTTGGATGATTATATGGTCTCCAACTTCATAAGTAAGGCAACATATGAGGAGTAGAATTCTTTAGTCAAATGCCGCGCCAACTTTCTTGGCTTTTTAGTTATCCATTCAAACTGATGTTGTTTGAACAGACTGTAAATATCCGGAAAAACCTACAAGTCAGCCTCCACAACCCTGCTTTCAGGGACAATGTGTCTCTTGCCAATGCCACTGGACTTGGACACTATTCCTTTGTCAAATATCTTCCTTGATCCAGGAATATCCCAAGTGCTTCGGATGACATTAATGAGTTGCTGCTGCACTACTGGGTCAACTTCCCTCTCTTTAACAAACTGCACCACTGAGTCATCGGTGCCACTACCATCTCTATCCTCCTGACTGTATCTCTCTTCTTCTACACTTTCAAATGTTGGTGGCTCATTAGCAGACGCTCGAGAATTATCATCAGACCCTGCTCACTCTCAGAGCTACCTTCTTCCTCTTCAAACTTGGAAGGGGTGTTGTCATGCTGGTCACTAGCCCTGGCTGTCCGAGATCTAGTCACACAGGGGAGTGTGGCTCAATTTCGGTGTTGACCTGGACCCCAAGGCTACTAGGTGCGTCCTCACTAGAACTGTATTCTGGAGAAACAGGGGGTGAGATGTGCAGCTGTGCCTTTTTGCGGCTTGGTTTAGCCATTGTACCTGAGAAACAATGAGTTAGAATCAAAGTATACCAAATGACTACACTAACGAGTACTCAGAATTCCGTTGTGTATTTATACAAAGTGACGCTTTACCTTAAGAATGTCGTCACTCAATCTATCATTGGGAAGGGCCACACAATGAACAAAGAATGAAATAGGAAAAGAAAATCTTTTTGGTATATATATATATATATATATATATATATATATTATACGGGGCTCTATACGGTCCGTGGTAAGTACCACGACCCGTCTAGGCCCTTGTAAAGTTGCTTAGTGCTCACCCAACACCTAAGTGTGGTTCATGAAGGGTTTCACGGTCCGTGAAGCCTGTTGTGGACTTACACCTAAGTTAGGTTTTGGCTTGAAATTCCTAATAACTCACATTGTTCAACTTAGTCAATCAAAAACACCCGAAAACAACCTTCTTTGCCTTCCTAAAACATGAGTTCATCTAATTTCAATACATCCATCACTATATACACATTCAATCAACACCCATTATGCAATATATTAATTTTCTACCATTGCAACAATATACAATCCCATAAACTCAAAATAACTCAAGACTACCATGAAATTATCAATAAGTAGTAGTTCCCAACCATAATTTCAACACGATTTAACTTATACCAAATAAAGAATAAGGACTTACTTCAAAGTAACACCAAAATTGCACATAAAGAAAAGATGAGGAATGCTCGAATTGAAGATTTTCTTGCAAGAAGGAATTATGATTTGACTATCTCATTGATCTCTTAATATAGGTGTTAGAAAACTATTTATTTGCCAAAGAGACGTTAGGAATTCAAGTATAGGGGGAAATAATTGAACCTTTGGTGCTCGGGTGCTTTTAATTAAAGACAATTTAGTTTTGGGTCGAGTTGGGTCGGGTCAGATTCCTTACTGCTGACCTAACTCAGATGGGTCGTGAAGTGGCTTGTGAAGAGCACCACGGCCTGTGTAGGTGATCGTGGTCTTGACTTGGACAAGAAAACTTACCTGCATATTCATGAGAGGCTAAACGTTCTGTCTAAGGTCAGGCGGGCCGTATACCCTTCCGTGAACATCACTTGTCCTTTGCTTGTGATTTCATTACAGGTGGCTTTCATCTTCACGGGCCGTATAGTGTTAAATGGCCCATTTACTGGCTCGTGAAGAGCATTTCCTGTTCTAAATTTGTGCTGCACACATTGTGACCCTATAAAAATAACAAAATTTGCAGGAATTGATACTACTTATTACAATTACATATTGGGTTGCCTCCCAAGTAGCACACAGTTTAACGTCGCGGCGCGACACAGGTTACTTGATTACTCAGGTTACTTCATCAAGTTTGCATTCCTCAACTATCTTCACTTCTTTTGCGACCCCCATATATGCCTTGACACGCTGTCCATTTGCCTTGAACTTCTCACCCTTTTCATTTTCAAGTTCAATTGCTCTCGATTGAAACACTTGGGTCACTTTGAATGGTCCTGACCATTTAGACCTCAGCTTTCCCGGAAATAGGCGTAGACTTGAGTTGAACAACAGTACTAAGTCTCCAGGGTTAAAAGTCTTCTTCTCAATATGTTTGTCGTGATACAACTTCATCCTCTCTTTATACAATGCAGATCTCTCATAAGCTCTCAGCCGAAAGTCATCCATTTCATTTATCGGCTCTAGTCGCATATTTGCTCCCTCACCCTAACTCAAGTTTAACTTCTTTAGTGCCTACAATGCTTAATGTTCTAACTCAACATGCAAATTACATGCCTTTCCAAACACTAACTAGTATGGTGACATACCAATGGGTGTTTTGAAAGCTGTTCGATATGCCCATATTTCATTATCTAATTTCCTTGCCCAGTCAGTTCTATTGGCATTCATTATCTTTGCCAATATTGACTTTATCTTCCGATTGGAGACTTCCACTTGACCACTCTTTTGTGGATGATATGGAATCGCCACTTTATGTTGTTTCACCCCATACTTAGCTAAGAGAGTGCTAAACACTTTATTACAGAAATGTGAGCCTCCATCACTAATAATCTCCCTAGCTATGCCAAACCTAAAGAAAATATTCTTCTTTAAAATTCATGCAACACTCTTTCCAACATTTTCTGCCAAGGCCACAACTTCTACCCACTTGGAGACATAATCAACTGCCACCAATATATATTTCTGCCCGAACGAACTCATAAATGGTCCCATGAAGTCAATCCACCATACATCAAATAATTCGACCTCCAAGATAGAGGTCATAGGTAGCTCATGATGACAAAAAATATCCCCTTGCCTTTGCCACATATCACAACCTTTAACCAGGTCAAATGCATCTTGATGAATTGTGGGCTGATAATACCCGCTTTAGAACACTTTATGGGCAGTGCGATCACCCCCATGGTGTCCACCAACTGGATATGAATGACATGCTTCCAAAATACTCAGCATTTCAGCCTCAGGCACACATCGCCTGATTATATTATCCGCACAAACCTTGTACAAGTAAGGTTCATCCCAAAAGTACTTACCCACATCATGTAAGAAATTTTTCCTTTGTTGAAAAGTCAAGCCCTTAGGCATCTAATCACTGACAAGATAATTGGCAAAGTCATCAAACCAAGGAATGATATCAAGAGTAGCGGCTAATATCTGCTCATCTGGAAATGAGTCATCAATGTCAAATTCAGCTTCCCCTTTCTTCTCTGCTTCCGGTCTGGACAAGTGACTTGCTACTTGATTTTCACAACCTCTTCTGTCTTTGACCTCAAAGTCAGACTCTTATAACAAAAACACCCATCTTATCAATCTCATCTTAGCATCTTTTTTCACCATCAGATACCATAATGCTGCATGATCAGTGTGAACTATCACTTTTGTTCCCAGCAGGGCAGCTCTAAATTTCTCAAAGGCATACACCACTGCAAGCAATTCTTGCTCAGTGACAGTGTAGTTCTTTTGCGCTCCATTTAATTCCTTGCTTGTATAGTATATCGGGTGAAAGATCTTATTGTGCTTCTGCCCTAACACAACCCCTGACGTAACACCACTTGCATCATACATCACTTCAAAAGGTTCTGACCAATCTGGACCAATAGTCACTGGGGATGAAATTAATTTGGCCTTTAAACATTCAAAGGCTTTGGTGCATGCTTTATCAAAAGTGAACTTCATCTCCTTTTCTAACAACTTACATAAAAGATGTGCAATTTTAGAGAAGTCTTTGATGAATCACCGATAGAACCCTGCATGACCTAAGAAGCTACGAATCCCCTGAATAGAAATGGGTGGATGCAGCTTTTCAATTACTTCAATCTTTACTCTATTCACCTCCATACCTTTCTTGGATACTTTATGGCCTAGAACTATGCCTTCTTTGACCATGAAATGACATTTTTCCCAGTTTAGCACTAGGTTTGCCTCTTCACATCTCTATAGTGCCCAGCTAGGATTCAACAAACAATCATCAAAAGTGTTACCTTCCACAGAAAAGTCATCCATGAATACCTCTAAAGTGTCTTCAACCATGTCCAAAAAGATAGACATCATACACCGCTGAAAAGTGGCTAGTGCATTACATAATCCAAATGGCATGCGTTTGAACGTAAAAGTGCCATAAGGATATGTAAAAGTGGTTTTCTCCTGATCTTTTGGTGCAATTGAAATCTGGTTGTAACAAGAGTACCCATCCAAGAAGCAATACCACGCTTTTCATGCCAACCTATCTAACATCTAGTCCATGAAAGGCATTGGGAAATGGTCTTTCAAGGTCTATTTCTTCAACTTCCTGTAGTCCATGCACACTCGCCAACTTATAACTAGCCTCTATGGAATCAACTCATTCTTCGCGTTCGCCACTATAATCATTCCACCCTTCTTGGGCACACACTGCACTGGGCTCACCCAATGGCTATCAGAAATGGGGTACACCACCCCTGCATCTAGACATTTAATAATTTCATTCTTTACTACCTCTTGCATTGGTGGATTCAATATCCTCTGGTGCTCTATACTTGGGCTGTAATCTTCCTCCAGTTGAATTTTATGAGTGCAAATACTTGGAGGTATCCCAATTATGTCAGCAATGGTCCAACCAATTGCTTTCTTGAACCTATTCAACACCTTCACAAATGCTTGCACTTGTTCAACATTAAGATTTGTAGCCACAATAACTGGAAAAATATTATTTTCAACTAGAAAGACATACCTCAGATGACTAGGCAACTGCTTCAATTCAAGCACAGGTGGTTCCTCAAGGGTTTGGCCTGTTCTTCAAATCCATGTCTAACTTTTTGGGAGAATATGAATGTGAACCCATGCCTTGCAGTGCATTTAGAGTCTCCACATAATCGACTCGAAAGACCTCATCAAAGTTCATTATTACTGCAACTAGTGTATCCACAGTAAATCTCTCCTCTATGAGTGCTTCAGTGACCCCTTCTTCAACTATATCAATTGCAGACACCACACTCATATCTTGTGGTTGCTTTATCGACTTGCACACTTTGAATTTGACCTCTTCATTATTTAGCCAAAATTTTAACTCCCCACTTTCCACATCAACTAATGCTCTACTAGTGTCCAAAAATGGCCTTCCCAAAATTATGGAAACTTCAAAATCCACCTCGCAGTCCAGAATCACAAAATCAGCTGGGAAGATAAGATTTTCCATCTTAACCAGTACATTACACAAAATGCCTACGGGCCTATTCACTGATCTATCTGCCATCATCAACCTCATAGCATTGGGCTTTGGATCCCCCAGCTGTTTGTATATCGCCTATGGCATGAGATTGATACTTGCTCCCAGATCACATATAGCTTAGCGAACTCGAGTGTACCAATGGTGCATGGTATAGTGAATGTACCTGGGTCCTCTTTCTTCTGCACCAAAGACCTTGTAGCAATAACACTACAATGGTGAACATTATCTGCTGGTTCAAAACTTGCTGCCTAATTCTTTGTTGCTAAGTCCTTCATGAACTCAGCATAACCTGACATCTATTCTAGAGCTTCTACTAATGGAATATTCACTTATAGTTGTCGAAGCATGGATATGAATTTTAAATATTTTCCATCCTCAGCTTTCTTCTTGAGCCTTTGAGGGAATGGGGGAGGAGGTCTGGGAATCTACTGTAAAGGTAAGGTTACCTCTACTGTAGATTCTTTCACTCCTGGTGATTTCTCTACTCTTCTGGAGCCCTATGAGTCATCCACAACTTTTGCGTTTACCTCTTCTTCAACATCTCTTTTTATGCTCTCTTCCTGCTCAATACTTGCAGATGTAGGTTCTGGAAGTGATTTACCACTTCTTGTAGTGATCGCCATGCACTGCCTATCTTTCTTTGGGTTTTGAATGGTATCACTAGGTAGTGTTCCATTCTTTCTTTAATTAGGTAAGGCTGGCAGTTGCCCCATCTAATGCTCTAACTTCTTAATTGATGTTGAATGTGAGTTTACAAGTTCACTCTTACGGGAGAAATCAGTTCTCAACTCTTTAACTCCCACATCTGTAGATTCAACTTTATGTAGAACCTTCACTAACATGTCTTCCATCCTGGACCCGCTGGAACCACTACATTTTCTATCTCTATTACCTAGAGGTACATACACACCACTACGTTTATTTTTGAATCCCTCTTTTTTTTGCTAGTTGCCTTGTTCCCGGTTCCCTAGTCTGTCATACTGACCATCTCTCTAATAGTTCCTACCTTGATTTCTAGAATTATAGGCTTGGTTGCCCAAGTTATAATTATGGAAACCCCCCGGTTGTTCAAGTACTTGGCCTCTTCATCAAAATCAGCATCCTGCTCTGCATACCTGTTAGCTGAACCAACTGTATTTACCTTCTCTATACTTGAAATTATGTGTTTAATGAGGATGTCCATTTGGGTTTTCATGTGAGCCATCTCTTGGTCCTGTTCTTCCTCTCTCTTTCTTTGTTCAGTTGAGAGTTCAAAAGTAAACACAAAGTCTCCAATCTCTGCATCTTTTGTGCCAAGCTCTGTTGTTCTTTGATACTTCATCCATGACAACCATAATATTTGTGAATGGTTTTCTCATGAATGATCCATCACATACTGCATCCGCAACAGGTTTAGTCACAAAGTTCAGTGACATGTAAAATACCTGCTTCAAGTGCCTGTCAGCGAGGCCATGATTTGGGCATTTCCTTAGCTTTTGGCTAAACCTCCACCATGTGTTATGCATTGCTTCACCTGGTAGCTGCTCATGAGGACCTATCTCATCCTTCATCTGCAGCTCTTTTGCTTCTAGGAAGAACGTCTCCATCAGAGCTTCCCTTAGCTCTACCCAAGTTCTGATTGAGTCGTGTGGCAACTCATTCAACCAGTTTGTTGCTTCCCCAGTTAGAAACAAAAGGAACAACCTCAGCCTCATAACAGTTTGGCTGACTCCAGGAATCTCTGCTGACTTGTAAATTGCCACATAATTCATCAAGTGTTGATTAGCATCCTCACCAGCAATTCCTCTGAACATCCCTTTCAGGTTTATCAGTTGGATCATGGTGCTAGTAATGGTGAACTTCACTCATGGAGGTAGCACTAGTAGTACTATAACTCCAGTAGCTCCATCTCCATCTAACTCTAGGTCATCTTCTTAAAATGTCATACGCGTCGGTTGTTGAACTCAACCTCTAGGAGCTAGTGGTTGGTGCTGAGGAGGGGCTATCTCTTCTACCCCTTCATTCTCCTCAATCACCCTGTTTGGATCACTAGCATTATGCTGAGCACGTCTAGAATTGGCCTCAACATCTTGTCTCAGTCTCTGCCTTTGGGCTTTAAGTTCCTATGCATTCACCATCTTCCTTATGGTTTTACTTAGCTCGAGATCATAAGGAATCAAAGGTTCTCCCTTACTTCTGGTGTTTGGCATGTACTAGTGAACTCACCTGTAAATGACATAGACAAGAAACAAGAAGTAAAATTAGGAAATACAATTACAACTAAAGTAATAGCTAGTAGAGTATTTCTAAACTGAAATTCCCCGATAGCAGTGCCAAAATTTGATATGTACAAACTTAAACCTCAATTAAGAAGTATAAACAATCAAGTCAATTATAGATCTCAACTGGAGTTGAGGTCGATCCATATGGAATTTACAGCAGAAATAAAGTTACTGACGCTTTTATTCAGTTGTGGTTAATATCTTCGAAAGAAGTAAATTATGAAAATTAAATATTGAGTTGTTTGAGTTCAAGTAACCAATTTTAGTTAAGATTAACAGTTAACAAGAGAAAACAATAGTTCAAAGATGTAGTAGTTGATTTAACTAGACTATGATTGTGTTCCCATGACATTTAGTTCACTCTTGAATTCTATACAAATAATTATTTATTGTTAATATTATATGTTCCTAGCAAGTTAGATACATCTAAATGCTTCTCAACCCTATTAGATGACTTTCACTCTTCTCCTCTCAGTTTTAGAATGCTTTGAAGCTTACCCTTGCATACTTGTTAAGAATGTTATCTTCTCTCGAGCTCTAATCTTCAAAACAAGTTAATGAAGTTTGTTTCTAGCTTTTCCTAATTATCACTTTTCTCTCGAACAAGTTATAAATACAGGCAAGTTCTAATGCGTGCACTCACTAGAAGACAATCATTACGAAAGTTGAAACAACATATGCAACTAACAACCAAACGTTACTCGTATTTGAATCCGTAGGTGTGTTTTAGTCATGGTTCCCACAACCCTAATTGTGGTGTTTAGACGCTCATTATTTCAAGGAAACTAACAGTAGAGATTATCGAAAGCATAATATAATAGACTAACAATAATATCAAACCAAAAGCTTCTTGATTATCAACACTAAATAAAGAACACAAAATTTTGATCCAAAGTAATCGACCAAGAAATGTGTTCAATAAAGAAAACTCTCTTTCTCCACGCTCAAAATGTCTCGTTGTATCGATAATAATTCAAAAATAAACCCTAAGTAATTAAAATAGTCTTTGAAAAGAGTCTTACTCAAAGTAGGACAGATGCTGTCGACCAGCTCCACGGGCAGGTTAACGGCTCATATAAGGTCAGATGGCTCGTCAACCCTGCCGTAGTCCCACACTTAGACACTTTGGTATCTTCCTTCACTTCTGGTCTTCACGAGCTACTAGACGACTCGTCTTAAGCACCAGGGCCCGTCTAGTGCTTTGTGGACTTCAGGATTCACTTAGGCAACTTTTGTCTTCATTTCCACTATCCACGAGCCATAAGATGGCTCGTCTAATGAACCACGACTCGTTTGGGGTCCTCGTGTGGTTAGACTTTAACTCTATTTTTTTTATCACTCCCACGAGCATTTTCACGGCTCGTATAGCCTTTTATATAACTTCTTTTCACTTCATTTTCAACTTTTCTTCCTATCATTTGCATCCAAGTGTTTCACCTGTACAATATCAAAAGAAACCATCATATCCACATAAACAAGCTTGACTTCTTGCACTAATCCTTAGGTTTGAGCGTCAAATGTGCTATGAGTTCACGGTACATCAATGTGTTCCTACTGACATTGATTTTGCTATTAACTTTGAGTCGGGCATCAAGCCCATCTCTATTCTTCCTTATCATATGGCTTCAGCTGAGTTGAAGGAATCGAAGGATCAGTTGCAGGATTTGTTGAGTAAGGGGTTATTCACCCTCGTGTTTCTCTATAGGGTGCTCCTGTGTTGTTTTTTGAGGAACAAGGATAGAACCATGAGGATGTGTATTGATTATCAACAATTGAACAAAGTGACAGTGAAGAACAAGTATCTTTTTCCTCATATTGATGACCTATTTGACCAGCTTCAGAGTGCATTTCTATTTTCTAAGATTGATTTGAGGTTCGGTTATCATCAACTGAAGATTAGGGCATTGGATATCCCTAAGACAGCTTTTAGGACTCGTTATGGACACTATAAGTTTCATGTGATATCTTTCGGTTTGACTAACTCCCCTGCAACATTTATAGAGTTGATGAACAAGGTGTTCTGACCTTATCTGGATTCTTTTGTGATAATGTTCATTGATGACATCTTGGTGTATTCCAAGACTAAGGTCTATCATGATCGACATTTAAGGATTGTGCTCTAGAGATTGAGGGAAGATAAGTTATTTGCCAAGTTCTTAAAGTGTAAATTTTGGATTGATTTTGTGGCATTTTTGGGACATGTGGTATCCAAGGATGGCATTCGGGTAGATCAAGCCAAAATGATCCTGTTAGAGGTTGGACCAGACCTATGTCAGTTACTGAGATCTGGAGTTTTGTGGGACTAGCAGGCTATTACAGGAAATTTGTGTAGAGCTTCTCCACTATTGCATCTTCCTTAACCAGATTGAATATACAGAGAGTGAGCTTTGAGTGGTCTGATGAGTGTGAGGAGAGCTTTCAAAAGTTCAAGACCTTGTTGACTTGGGCCCTTGTTTTGACTTTACCCGAGGAGGGGGTAAACTTCACTGTTTATTGAGATTCTTCTGGAGTTGGGTTTGGTGCTGTTCTGATGCAGAAAGGTAAGGTGATCGCCTATGCTTCCACATAGATAAAGACCTATGAGAGGAGATACCCTACTCATGATTTAGAGTTGGCAGCTTGGTGTTTGTGCTTAAACTATGGTGATATTATCTATATGGGGTTCATTGTGAGGCCTTCACGGATCATCAGAGTCTTTAGTACATCTTCAGTAACATGGATTTGAACTTGAGGTAACTCAAATGACTTGAGCTACTAAAAGATTACAACATCACCATCTTGTATCATCCAGGGAAATACAATATGGTGGCCAATGCTTTGAGTAGTAAGACTTCTAGCATGAGGAGTCTTGCCGCTATTAGCCTGGAGTAGAGACCACTGGCTTGAGATTTTTAGAAGTTTGCCAACAGTTTTGTTTGGTTACATATTTCACAGGAGACAAGTTGTTTGATTGGATTTATAGAGGCTCCTTCTTTCTTAGTTGAGCAAATATGTGAGCGCCAGTTTGATGACGAGAAGTAGTGTCTCATTCGAGACAAGGTGAGAAAGGGGAAACCAAGGAGGTTGTCCTTGATTCTAAGGGTATTTTGAGGATTAGGGGTAGGATCTAGGTGCCCAAGGTGGGCGAGTTTATTAGATTGATTCTTGAGGAGGCCCATTGTTCCAGATATTCCATCCATCTAGGGGCAACAAAGATGTATCATGATCTGAGCCAACACTATTAGTAGTGTGGGATGAAGAGGGATATTTCATATTTTGTTTCGAGGTGTTTGACTTGCCAATAGGTCAAGTGAGAGCACCAACAACCCAGAGATATATCTAGAAATATGCCTATTCCTCTTAGAAGTGGGAACAAATTACTATGGACTCTGTTGTAGGACTACATACCACCGTGGGTGGTTATGACTGCATTTGGGTAGTTGTTGACAGGCTGACCAAGTCCACCCATTTCATCCCAGTTTGAGTGAAGTATATAATGGAGAAGTTGACCAAGCTTTATATCAGTCAGATTGTGTGACTACATGGAGTCCTAATTTCTATTGTCACTGATCGAGGTTCTTTGTTCACTTCCCATTTCTGGAAGGCATTGTAACATGGCTTGGGTACTCAGTTAGATATGAGTACACATTTTCACCCTCAGACAGATGGTCAGTCCGAGCAAACGATTCAGGTATTGGAGAACATGCTCCGAGCTTGGGTTATCGATTTTAGTGGTAGATAGGATCGGTATTTGCCCTTAGCAGAGTTTTTCTACAACAATAGTTCCCATTCAAATATTCATATGGCCCCACTTGAGGTGTTGTATGGCAGACGGTGTAGGTCTCTGATCGATTGGTTTGATTTATCTGAGATGGATCCATTAGATACATATATGCTTATAGATGTTATGGAGCATGTCCGTGTTATCCAATGTAGACTGTTGACAGCTTAGAGTCGACAGAAGATTTATGCAGATTGGAGAGTTTGAGCTCTAGTGTTCATGGAGGGTAATCATGTTTATCTTTGACTGTCACCCATGAAGGGTGTGATAAGGTTCGAAAAGAAGGGAAAGCTTAGCCCTAGATTTATCAGACCCTTTAAGATTTTGAGTCGTATGTGAGAAGTGGCCTATAAGTTGGCCCTGCCACCTAGCTTATCAGTTGTGCATCATGTATTTCATGTCTCCATGGTTCAGAAGTACGTGCTGGATAAGTCCCATGTACTTTCTCTTGATTCAGTTAAGTTGGTTCCAAACTTATCTTTTGAGGAGGAGTCTATAGCCATTTTGGATAGGTAGGTCCGAAAGCTTAGGGCGAAGGAGATTTCTTCAGTAAAGGTACACCAGAAGCACCTTTAGTTGGTGAGCCGACATGGGAGATGGAGTCAGATACGTGTGCCCGATATCCTTTGCTTTTGGAGGCTTCATGCACATTCTTTTACTTTATGTTCGAGGAAAAATATGGTTTTTAGTGGTGGATAATGTAATGACCTAATTGGTCATTTTTGAAAAGTCTATGAATTTACCATTTTGCCCCTCCCAATTTTGACCCCGAGTCTTTTATGATTGAGCTTTGAAAGTTAACTTTCAAACTTTGAGTTTAAGGTTGAGAATTTTGTGAGTTTTGAGTTTGAAAGGCTAATGTTGTTAAGAAAGTGGTTTTCAATGTCTTTTGGAGTTTCGAGTGTCGGAATAGAATTCCATCGATTCCATCAGTCCAAGAATGTGGGATCTAGTCTAAGAGAGTTGTCAGTTTAAGATTTGGAGTCTTTTTGAGGATATGAGATCGTAACTTGGAAAATTTTGGAAATTTAGCCTTTGGGTTGACTTTGGTCAACATTCGGGGTTCTGATGCTCAGATCAGAATTCTGAGAGTTTCGTTTGATTTAGGGGATGATATTAGGCCTAGGTGAGGTCTTTGTTAATTTTTGAGAGGTCCCGAACTTGATTTTTCCTTTTTAGGCGTTGTGTTGGTTTCTTATAGTTTTCACGGATGTCGGGTCATGGAGACCTTAGATTTGTGGTTCGACGGTTTCATTGATTCCGGAACATTGAGTATAATTGA